>PVKA01004874.1:0-21945 GCA_004027165.1 Ctenomys sociabilis
CCTAAGGTAGTTGAATGTCAACGGAGTGCCCACTTTTGACAGGTATAGACAAAGGAAGGGTTGTAGAAAGAAAAAATCATCCTGTGTGTGTATAGACAGTACAGTTGGGTTAGATAACGCGGTGCTTCTACATAATTCTATGAGAGGCAAGATCAGCACTATTGGTGGTGGGACAGGTTATTATGTCGGCTTTTAGTGCATTTGCATATATTCAAACATTACAAAGCACCCTATAAATATGTAGAGTATTATACACAGATTAAAAATATTCAAGGGCATTGAGATAGCTTAGTGGACTAAGCACCTGCTTAGTACCACATGCCACGCCAGCTCCATCCCTGGGCACAGTGAGCTGGCCACCAAGGCCAGGCATAGTGATGCGTGCCTATAATCCCAGTGCTGGAGAGACTGAAAACAGGAGGGCCACTATGAGTCTGAGCTGGGGACTGAGATTCTGTACTTAATACATTAATATAAACAAACAAACAAATAAGTAAATAATAAAATTGAAATGTTTAGTTGGCAGTTGCTCCCATGTAGCAGTATATTGAGAATCAGGGGCATCCGGTGTTGCTGTGGGGCTTGGTGTCCAGAAATCTAATCATGGCCTGTGTAGGTAGTGGAGCCTGATGGCTCACACCTGTAATCCCAGCTGTTACAGAGTTTGATGATGTTCCATGTGCACAAGTGTGAGGACAGCATGGACAGCTTAGGGAAGCTGGGTCTCAAAATGAAGAGGGCTGAAGATGCACATGCATGATAGCACATCTTGCATCTGATTCCCAGTACTGCAAAGTAAATGAGTAAACCAGTAATTTTCTAAAAACCCATATGTATTGCCCTAGAAAGCTAAACTGTAGCCAGAAGATGAAATTATTATGTTACATTTGCTTAACATATAAATATTTTTAAAAAATACTTATTGTAATCATTCATTCCACACTCATTATGTAAGGGTTACTCACCAACTTTTCTTCTTGAATGAGGAATATAACTGTAAAAAGAATGGAAAGTCACTCTATATAATCTGTATTTCGGAAAGGAAAAGATATAGTTAAATTAAAGGAAGATTATCTCAGGCAAGTGTTCTGTAAGAGTAGCAGGTTTAATGATAGGATATATCAGTAGAAAGGCTATAAAAGCTGTTATAAAATTAGAAACGTCTAAATTAAGAAGAACCTGGTTAGATACAAAGCACTGTGCTACCACAAATACTTATACCATGTAAGAGCCTAAGATTCTTTTAGAACTTTTTAACTTCTCAGTATTCTGCTATGTGCTTTATAAGTAATTAATTCTCAGAAAATAAGACAACTAATAGCTCAGCGGACTAAAATGCCTGCTTAGGCAGAATGCGGCGGCCAGGTTCGATGTCTCACTTGCCGGGCTGGCCCCACCCCGGGGCACAATGAGAGGGCTATTGAGACTGGGTATGGTAGCGCGTGCCTGAAATGCCAGCACTCGGGAAGCTGAACACAGACAGATCACTATGAATCCGATCTACGTTGTGAGACCTGTATACCCTGAAGACCCTGTCCTAAATTTAAAAAAAGTAATCAATGAAGTTGTCTTAGGCTGCAAGCTATCAAGCAACATGGCCAAACTCTTGAGTTCTGATGGATACATATCCCCTTCATTATGCTGCACAGTGACCACCATTTCTTCTGGCTACCACATGGAGGCTGCTCATTGCCTCAACACTAAAAGTCAGTGCTCACTTTCCATCGGTCACAGCACTTAGTATCAGGCACTGAGTGAAGGGCACAAAGTCACATCTCTGGAAAGCTCACACTGGAACTTGAGAGAGGTTCCTAGTGGGTTCTCTGGAAAGCAGGTGTGAAAGACTTAAAAAGAAAACACTGTTCAGAGGTCTAACACCAGTGCCTGGAAAGGAGTGGAAGCAGGGGAAAATTGTTAACAAATTGAAGTCTTGAGAAGCAGCAGGCTGCACTTCTGTGTGTGTGTGTGTGTGTGTGTGTGTGCATGCGTGCATTGGATACTGCCCAAAAAAAGGAGTTGTATTAAACCTTCATGCACATTATGTGGTATTTGATTAGTGACACAATTTGCTCTCTTAGTGTACACGCACTGACATTTCCCTCACATCAGTGCATAGTTGCTTCTATAGGCATTTTCCTTACACTGAGGGGAGGACTGAAGGAAGCATCGCTTTATATGCAAACAAGATTTAAGCTAATGCTAAAACCAAGTTGAAGTAGAGTTTGATGTATATTTTTGAGAGTGAATCTTATTTCCTTCTAGATCCACATATAGATGAAAGTTCTGAGCTGCTCTAGGAAGAGATTGAATCTGTGACTATTATTACATCTACCCAAATAAATGTAGATGCTGAGAGTGAAATAGGAATTTGCTTGCAAATCACTACTAGCCAAGGACACCATCTTCTGTTTAAGTACTTTTGAGCTAAAACAATGATTTTGGGGTCCGGGAAGATGGCTCAGTAGAATAAGCATTTCCCTGGCAAGCAGAATGGTCTGAGTTCAATCCCCAGTTCTGTGAAAAAAACAAAAAAAGATTTTGTTTAAGGAACTGCATTAAATGTATGATAATTTTGGACAGATTTTACATTTTATGTTCCTGTGTATTCTTATTCATAAACATGGCACAACCTACTTTCAAATGAGATTTTTATAATGACTCCAAAACACTCATTTTTGTGGTTTGGAGATTGAATCCTAGGCCTTTAGAGTGAGCTATCTCCCCGCTCATTTTTAATTTTAATTTTGAGGTAAGGTTTTCTCTGTGACTAAATTCACAGTGAGGGCTCCAATGAACTGTCTCTCTGCCTTGACCATATGGTTCTGTCTTAGTTACTCTTCTCATGTTGCTGGGACAAATACCAGGCACCCAAAATGAAGAAAGGAAAGGTTTATTTAGCTCACAGTTACTGGAGGTTTCTGTCCATATTCAGCTGGGTCCAAGGCACAGCAGCACCTAGCAGAAAGCAACCTTTCATGGCATGGCAGAGGCAAAGAGCAAGAGCATAAAAGGGGAGGTAGCAGTAGCTCAAGCCTACTAACCTCTCTTCCCCCCTTACATTGCAATGCAAATTACCTGCCCCAGGGCAGGTGCAGCACCCACACCCACAGTAATCAATCACAAACTCCAGAAGCTGCCCCAGGACTGCAGGAGGCATAGTGGGGGGGGGGGGTAACCTATGCACAAACCATACAAGGTCAACAGATAAATGTGTGCTTCTGGTTTTTAAAGATGCAGCCCGCTTTCTCATTATAATAAATGGTATGTGGATAAATTATGTTTAATAACTAAATATGATGTGTTTGATTCATGTGAGTCCATTTTATTCAGTCACCGGTTGAATTTTTTATTAATTTCTGTCATTTGTCTATAATAGTCTGGCTTTTCTGTGCCAATCAGCTCATGGTTTGCAAATAAAGGAAGCTGGTTTTCTTGAATCCCCCACCTATTTTTGTCTCCATTTCTTGGCTTGGGTGTGTGTAATTTACATGGATAGATTGCCTTTTTATAGTAAGCTTAACAGATGCACACATTTATCTGTTGAACCATATGGTCAAGATTTTCTTCTGCTACTTGTAATTCTAATCCTTACACTTCTTGAATTCTAAATTGTGTTATTATAGTCACTGAAAATCTCTGTTCTTTTCCTAATACACCACTGTCCTTCCTCTTCTTTCTGCTCTCATTGCTTCTCCACTCCACATAGCATTTCTGTCTGATTGTCCCCTCTAGATCTTTTTAGTTTTGTCATGATTTTAAATCAAAAAGAAAATAAAGTTTAATATTCTTTATTAAAGTGTTGTATACCTTACTCCTTAAGGCCTCTCATAAGACTTCTCAGAAGCAGTTTGTTTATATCAAGATGAATATCATATGGGATTTCAGGAGAAACAAGATACATAATTTATGCTTCCAATTTTGTGTTAAATTACTGTCATGTTCACACCTCATAAACACACAGTTCTCTAAGGAGTAGGCTTTAATTGGAATACTAGCTTAGCAATAAAATATGTGTGAGAATCTAAAGAAACCATTTACAAAATCTTCATTCTTATTTTTATCAGGTGTTCATTTTTAAAGTTTTCTTTCAATTAAACATTTTTTTTTATTTTAGAAAATACCTATGTTCATAGAAGGAATAATACCATGAAGCACACACTTTGTGGTCCTATTCTTTTTGTAATGAGAATGTTACCACTATTTTCTTTCTTAAAAGGCAAGCTGTCAGGCAAGGTAAATAGGAGACAAGAGGTGTGAGTTCTACCCTCCCATTCAAAGGACCTCAGGAATTAAGGATTATTCTAGAGTACTTATACAAAAAACAAAACAGAATAGGAATGTCCAATCAAATAATTCACTGTGTTTAGTTCTATAAGATTTCTCATGGAAAATGTAGACTTTTTTTTTTTTGGCAGAACCAAGGATTAAACTCAGACCCTTGCCCTTGCCAGGGAAGTGCTTATTCTACTAAGCCATCTCCCAGGCCCAGAAAATGTAGACATTTTGATCCCTCTTAAATGTAACATATTGGATAATCAACTTTCCTCCTAATGTGCAAAATGTGCACCAAGTAAGAAAATCTCTGAGAAACCCTGTGGGAGAAAACCTATCTTAAATTGTTCTGAGACTTATCTAACAATAGTCTTACACTTCACACATTATTTACATAAAACTATTTACAAAAAAACCATGAGGTAAAACTGAAATTAAATTCTTGAGGTCAGAGCAACCTGTATTCATTAAAAATATAAAATACTCAGAGGGAATTAAAGATAAATAGTGCCCTTTCCAGCCAGAGCCCAGGCTCAGTGTTTGTGGGACATTTAGTCTGTTCACCTGCTCCCAGGATCCCTTTCCAGCAAGTGCCCATACCCAGTGTGTGTGTGTGTGTAGGGGGGACCATTACTGCATTCACAGGAACCTCCTCCAGCAGAAACGCCTTGTGTGGAAGCCTGTGGCAGAACTCCCTGCAGAGCAGATAGGATCCATACCCAACCAGCTAACCCAGGAGCTAACCAACTTGCCAGAAGGGCACACTTGGTTCACTTCCACTGGCTGAAGCAGGAAGAAGCAGAGCACAGCAGCCAGACCTAAGCACAGAACCACTAGATGAGTTTGTACTTGGTAGATCCGGACCGAGTAAGCTGAGACATTTTGCTAGACCCAGATCTATGAAAGCATCCTTCCTCTTTCTCTCTTGATAGAGAGGATGCAAAAGATAACCAGGGTGAACTAGCCTGCCTAGAAGACTACAGGCACAAAAGAGGAGGTGATCAGACAGAATTTAGGGAAACTAATTTAAATACAAATTCCCAATTTAATGTGTACACAAGATCCAGCTAAAGAGCTCAGCAGATTAAAGCACCCACACGCAGGCCTAGAGGCTTGGGGTTTGATCCCTGGGCCTGCAGTGCCAGCTCTGCACCTGGGGCATGCTGAGATAGCAACTGAGACTGGGTGTGGTAGTGTGTGCCTGTAATCCCAGCTCATGGGAGGCTGTAAACAGGCAGAGCAGTGAGTCTGATCTACTAGTGAGACTCTGAATACCTTGTAGACCCTTCCTTAAAATACAAATAAAATCTTCTTTACTACACAGACATAATATTTGCTTTTAGGGTCCAAAATATAAACCCATTAGTTACAAACATTTGTCAACTGCTAAATGTCACTATCCCATTATTAGTGTTCCTAATTGTGGTTCTGTAAATGCACTGTAACTGCCTTAATCACATAAACTCTCTTGGGTAAGAATATTAGTAGACACTAATCTAATAACTGCACCAAAGTTCTACACGGAAGGTCAGACCACAGCGCTATACAAAATGACAAAGAAAGAAGCAAAATTCATTCTCAGGCACCAAGCCCATCCATAATAAATGCAGGCCATACCAGTGTAGAATAAATTGGAAACCAGACACCTGAAATTTCTGAAATAATAGCATCTGAAGTAAAGAAACAACTAGAGAAGGGCATAGAGAAAATAAGATCAGAAATAATTTCTGAAGTAAAAAAGAAATCATAAATGTAATGAAAGAATTACTAAGTGCTTCCAAAGAAGACACTGGTAAAAAATAGAAAACAGAAAAATGATAGAATCCTTGAATGAGTAGCATAGAAAAGAAATAGAATGCATGAAGCAGATTAAAACATACATACAGGAAATTAAAACCTCAATCACAAGCTGGCAAAACCATTTGAAGGAAAGTGAAGATAGATTTTCAGACCTTAAAGACATCATTGCAGTGAGTGAAAAGGTAAGAAAAGGTCTCTTAAAAACAACTAGGATGCAGTAAAAATAATTCAACAAATCAAGGTGATGCAAAGGTAAACAACATGAAACTAATAGGCATCAATGAGAAAGGAGTCAATGCAAATGACGTAAAAAGAATATGGGCAGAAGAGCACTTAACTATGAAGGTTCAAATTTGTCTTTCTTTATAGCTGAGTAATATTCCATTGTATAGAAACACAACATCTTTTTCATCCATTTCTCAGGTGATGGTCATTTTGGTTGCTTCCAAGATTCAGTTATGACAAATTGTGCTGCTATAAACATATATCATTATGGCACAATGTTTTCAGTACTTTTGGGAAAATTCCCAATAGAGGGATAGCCTGATTGAATGGGATTTCTAGTCCTAGTTTTCAAGGAGTCTCCAAACTGAATTCCATAGTGGTTGTAACAGTCTACATTACCACCAAAAGTGGAGAAGGATTCCTTTTACCCACACTTTCTCCAGCATTTATTATTAGTTGATTTCTTCATGATAGCCACTCTTTATGGGGTGAGATGCCATCACAGTGTTTGAATTTGCATTTCTCAAATGGCCAACAATGTGGAGCATTTTATTTGCCTCTTATGTTTCTTCCTCTGAGACATGTGCATTCATCTCTGATGCCCATTTTTGAATTTGGTCTTTAGATTCTGGGGCTCTAATTTTTTTTAGTTCTTTGTATATCCTAGATGGAAGAACTTTGTCTGAGTGATTATTGGTTAAATTTTTTCCCAAATTTCTGGGCTGTCTTTTCACTCTGTTGGCAATTTCTTTCCATGAGCAGAAACTTCTGAATAAGAGAAGGTCCTAGTTGTTGATTATTTGAAGTATTTCCTATGCAGTTTGAGTTTCCAGCACTATTTGTTAAAGAGGCTATCTTTCTTCCAGGGAACATGTTTGGTGCCTCTGTAGAAGATAGGTGGCTGAGTGTGTTTGTAGTTGTATCTGCATCTTCTAGTCTGTTCCATTGAATCTTGGGTCTTTTTTTTTTTTTTTTTTTTTGCCAGTACCATGCTGACTTTATCACAGTAGCTTTGCAGTACAATTTCAAGTCAAGAATTATAATGGTTCCTGTCTTTCTTTGGTTGCCCAATATTTCCTTTTCTCTTCTGGTTCCAAATAAACTTTAGGAATATTTTCTCTAGATTTCTGAGGTGTGTTCATGCTTTTCTTTTATAGGGATTGTATTAAATCCATACAACAATTTTGGGAGTATGGCCATCTTCACAATGTTGGCTCTTCCTCTTCAGGAACAAGGAGAACCTTTCCATTTTCTGAAGTCCTCCTGGATTTCCTTTTTCAGAGTACTGAGAATGTATTTTGCTCCTTATTTTTGTCATTTTTCTATTACAGAAGGAATTCTTTTCTTGATTTCTGTGATACTGTTTCTTGATACTTTTCTTGATTTCTGTGAAAGTTTGATAGTATATAGCTATCCCTAGAGTCAGATAGTCTCTGAAAAGAGTCTGATTTTTTGGTATCTCTCCTGTCTCAAGAGATTTCTGGTTTGCATTTGTCCCAAGATTTTGCCTTTTCTACTGATTGAGAGCGAGATATCGGTTT
The DNA here is from genome assembly GCA_004027165.1 of Ctenomys sociabilis. Lineage (NCBI taxonomy): Eukaryota > Metazoa > Chordata > Mammalia > Rodentia > Ctenomyidae > Ctenomys > Ctenomys sociabilis. Next base: position 7,839 of record PVKA01004874.1, read on the forward strand.
CCTTTTTGACACTGTCCACTGACTTTCAGTGTAGGGCTTTTGTGAAGTTGTTACCCAAGCACCTCCCAATATTAATACTCAAGGAAAAACAGATATGGTTTCCTATTTCCAGAAGAATAATTAGCTTTTCTAATAACAATAATTTTCTCTAATAGAGAAATTTAGAATCTGAGAAACTTTTGTAATTACTGGGTTTGAACTTTAGACCATAGGAGCAAACATCGCAGCTGTATAACCAAGTAAGTCTTAAACTGGGAATTTGTATTGAAATTAGTTCCCCTGATTTCTGTCGGGTCACCTTCCTTTTACATTCCTAGAGTCTTTCTGGCAGACCAGCTCACCCTGGTTACCTGCTGCTGCTTCTGTGTCCTCAGAATGCTCCTGTCGTTCTGTGCCAGGTTGGGCAGGGTAGTATAGAATGGGCCAGCTGCACCAGGGGGCTTCTGGTCACATGGCTCCCACCGAGGTAAAATGGGTCCACTGCACCCAGTCCTTTACTGACTTTAGAACAAACACAGTGGTGCCTCACTTCATAAACTTAGTTTCCTTGATTTTCACTGCAAATTTAATTGGGTGAGAGCTAAATCAAGTTCATTGATTAGTTTCAATGTTAACCTAGTAGGGAATTTCACTTGGCTCTTGTCCAATTGAGTTTTCAGTCAGATCATAGAAAGAATTACACTCATAAAGTGAGGTATCAATGTACTTTCAGAGTTTCCCTACTTAGTGTCACATTTACTGTGGCTTTGGTTCACTTGGCTTGTGACAGTTTAAAATTAACCTTTCAGTCAACAGGATTTCTCTCATGAAGGTGAATAGATGCACATTTTCATTGAAAGCTACTTTTTTCACATATTTTGTAATTTTATTCCTTTGTCCTATTTATGTAACATATTTATTGATTTATGTTTGTTGAATCATCCTAGCATCTCCTAATTAAACCAACTTAATCATTGTCATTGATCTCTTTTAGTGTGATATTGTTTGGTTCACAGTGAAATAACTGAGGATTTTGGCACCTATGTTGTTGTGGATTAATTCATGCCCAACTCAAGTTAGTCACTGTGGTACTGGATGCCTGCAGTTCTTTTGGGGGGAGCTTTAGTCCTTACCTTGATCATTGCTTCCTGGCTCCAGTGTGGTCCCTCAGCCCAGTAGACCAGGTCCCTCTTCATGCTGGCACAGACTTTTCAAGCTTCCACCACTGACTTTTGGGCTATCCAATTGTGCTTCCTTGATCTGGACTAACACGAGACATTCTCATTGGCTCTAGGCTTCCAGATGGACTTCTGTAGGACATTGCCATGGTTCTAGATCTTCAGCTAGAACCATGCAGGACGTTACCATGGGATCCAGGCTTTTAGCTAGATTCTCTGGGTCCCTAGTGTGTGCTCATATCTCCCACACTCTTTCACATTTACTCTGAGTGGATATTATAAAATATAATATAAAAGATGTATTCTGTAATAAATATTTTCCCTAGTAAATCCTGACTACAACAATGTTCTTTAAGGCCAATGACTTCTTTTTTGATTGTCTGTCAAGATCCCCTATGTTTTTGGCAGCACGGTAATGCCAGTTTCACAAAATTAATTTTGAAGCATTTATATTCCCTTTCTATTGTACTAAAAATCTGAAAAGTTGGTGTTAGTTCTTCACTAATTATCTGATAAAATTTAACAGTAAATTCATCAGGTACTGAGTTTTCTAGACTAGTAGAGTTCTAATAATCATTTCAATCCTATTATAAAATTGGAATATTTGGATTTTGTTTACATTCTTTGTGCATGTTTCTTTTTATTTTTAAGTTTATTGGTACAGTTCAGATATACATAACAATCACATTAATTATAGGGAATTATAATTTTTCTTTTCCCTTCCTTACTCTGTTTCTTCTCCTTTCCTAGTTTTTCACACCAAGGAGACAATATGATATTTACATATGTATGCTTGATTTCTGTCATTTAACAGTATGGTGTCAAGGTGCATCCATTTATCTAGAATTGTCTCAACTTTATCCTTCCTTATAGCTGAATAGTACTATTGTGTGTGTGTGTGTGTGTGTGTGTGTTTTATACATTCCTCAGTTGATGGGTATCTGTTTTTTTATACATTCCTCAGTTTATGGGATTTAGTTATTACAAATTACAAATTGAGCTACTCTAAACATGGGTGTACATATATCACGGTGGTATGATATTTTCAATTCTTCCAGGAAGATACCTGGAAAAGGAATAGCTGGGTCAAATGGAACCTCTAATCCTAGTTTTCTGAGGAATGTCCATACTGATTTCTAGTGTGGTCAACATTTGCACCAAAAGTGGATCAGTGTTCTTTTTCCCACAGCACCTGCAGCATTTGTTATTAGTTAATCTTTTGATTACAGTCATTCTTTTGGGAGTAAAATGGAACTTCAGCATTATTTTAATTAGCAACTCTCAAATGACTAGTGATGTACATTTTTTCATATGGTTATGTGTCTTTTGTATTTCTTCATCAGAGAAGTATGTATTCATCTCATATGCCCACTGTTGGACTCAGTCTTTACATTTCTTATTTGCTGTAGATATTTGTCTGAAGAACAAATGGTTAAATTTTTTCCACTATTTGTATTCCGTTGGTAATTTATTTTGTTTGGCAAATTAATTATAATATAATTAGATTTCAATCATTGATTCTTCATAGCATTTTCCTTGAGATCAGGGTATTGTGCATGAAATCTTTGCCTACATTTATGTATATAAGAGGTTTTTATCCCAGCAAATTTAGTGTGTCCATTTTAATGTTTACATTCCTAATCTATTATGATTTTGGTTTAGTGAATAGTGAAACATGGCCCTACTTTTGGTCTTGCAAAGCTAGTTTCCCAACACGGCTATCTTTCCTTCGTGAATATCTTTGGCCGTTTTGTAACAGATAAGATGGCTCACTTACTTATCTTTAAAGTTACTTTTGTATCTTCTAATCTCCTTCGTTGGTCCTTATTTTTTGTCAGTATCCTGCTGTTTGTTATTATCGTAGCTCTGTAGTGCAATTTCAAGTTAGGGACGGTGATATTCTTGCATTTGCTGCTGAGAACTGCCATTGCTACTCTTGGTCTCTTAGGGTTCCAAATGAACTTTAGGAATGTTTTCTCTAGTTCTGTCAGGTATGCTAATGCCATTTTTATTCTCATTGCATTAAATCTGTGTAACAGTTTGGGGATTATAGCCGTTTTAACTATATTAGTTCTTCCTATTCGTGAGCAATGGATAGCATTCCCTTTTCTAATATCTATTTCATTTCTTTTTTCAGAGTACTGTAACTTTCAATATCTAGGTCTTTTGCTTTCTGCTATTTGATTCCTAAACACTACCTTTCTCTGAATTCTATTGTGAAGGGTGTGGTTTCACTAATTTCTCTCTTTTTTAATTTGCTTTTATGTGCAGGCATGGTATGAACTTTTGTGAGCTGAATTTGTTTCCAAATACCCCACTGAATTTTAATTATTATTGAATCTAGAACTATTTTGGTGGAGTTTCAATGGTCTTGCATGTAGAATATCATGTCATCTGCAAATAATGATAATTTAGTCTCTCCCTTTATTATGCACACTTCTTTTATTTGTTTCACTTATTTAATTGTGCTGGCTAATGTTTCTGGAACCATACTGAATAGGAGTGATGATAGTGGAATCCTCACATAAGGACAAATTACCACAGACCCTATGGAAACTCAGAAGATCATCAATGGCTACTTTGAAAATCTTTTCTATCACAGAATCGATGAAATAGAAGAAATGGGCAAATTTCTAGAAAGGTACAAATTAAAACTGAATCAAGAGGATATAAGAGCTCTCAATAACCCAATAACAGCCAATGAACTATGAAATGTAATAATAAAAAAAAACCTTACCGTCAAAGAAAATCCCATGTCCTAATGGATTCACAGCTAAATTCTACAAGAAACTTACAGAACATATAATCCCTATACTTCTCAAACTATAAATGCAATTCAAAATGTGAAAAGAAACTTACCATCAAACACTGACAAAAGACCTACAAGGTGCTGTACGTGGTTGCAGGGTAAACCCTGAGGGGATTTGACTTACCTTGTTAGAAACAAAAGTTACATTTTTAGTTAAATAGGTCTTGCTTTAAATTGGTCTTAGCCATCTAGTAGAAAAGTATGACCACGAGGTATAAAAAGTAATGCCATATTAATATGCTGAGCTATAAAAGGCTCAAGATATATAGCTACTTTCTCTAGTTCACTGAGAATAAAAGTTTGTGCTAATATTTTTTAGACAAGATATCATCAATGCAATTGTCCTCTGAATAACTACTATGAAGACAATATGCCATGTATTATTGTAAATGTCCTGTTAACCTGTTTTGAAACTGTTTCATCGCTATTTTATCTTTTTTCTGATTAAAATGAATAAAAATTATTAAAAAAAGTTAACATCAAAGAAAAGGCCAGGTCCTGATGAATTCACAATTGAATCTACAAGAAATTTACAGATATAATCTGAATACTCCTTAAACGCTTTAATGAAATTGAAAAGGAAATAACTTTCCCAAAATCATTCTTGGAGGCAAATATTATACTGAAACAAAAACCAGAGAAGATGCAACTACAAAAGAGAACTGCAGGCCAATCTCCCTCATAAATATAATGCAAAAATCCTCAGTAAAATCCTACCAAATACAATACAGCAAATCATCAAGAAGATTATACACCATGGGCACGGCATATAATCCCAAGGATGCAAGGATGGTTTAACATATTGAAAACTATAAATTTAACACACTATATCAATAAAGCCAAATCCAACATCCACATGATCCTCTCAATTGTTCCTGATTTTAGATGAAAGATTTTAGTTTCTGAGTATTTAGTATGATGTTGGGAGTCGGGTTATAATAGTTGGCTTTCATTCAGTTCAGATAAAGACAATCTTTTCCAATTTTTTGTAGGGTTTTTATCATGAGTCAGTGTTTGATTCTGTCAAATACTTTTTCTGCATCTGTTGAGATGATTGTGTGATTTTTGTTTTTGTCCCTTTGATACAGTATATTATATTTATTGATTTGTGTAATGCATGATCTCTTCACCAGTGAGATGCATACTATTTGGCAATGATGTATGATCTGCTTAATGATTTGCTGTATTGTGTTGGCCAGTATTTTATTAAAGATTTTTAAATATATGTTAATTAGAGATGTCAGCCTATAGGTGGTTAGGTCCTTCTCTGGTTTTGGTATCAGGGTAGCATTTGTTTCTCAGAATGATTTTTGGAGCTTCTCTTTTACGTAATTAAAGATATTCAACAGTAGTGGCATTAGAACTCTGAATTTCATGTAGAATTCACAGTGAATCCATCAAAACCTGGGCTGTTCTTCATTGCTAAGTTTTTAAGTATACGTAAAAATTCATTTACTGATACAGAGCTATTTAGAAGTTTTATACTTTCTTGATTTAGTTCACATAATTCATATATATTTAGGAATCTGTTCATTCCATTTGTGTTTTCCATCTTAATAGAGTACAGCTTCTCAAAGTAGGTACTGAGGATTTAGATTTCCACAGGAGCCATTGTGATTTGAATATTTCCATTTCTAATTGTATGAATTTGAGGGCTTTTATTTTGTATAAGGTTTGCAAAGAGTTCATCAATATTACTTAATCTTTCAAATGGCCAACTATTTGATTCATTGTTTCTTTGTATTATTTTCTTAGTCTCAGTTGGATTAACTTCCAGTCTTACTTTTTATAATTTCTTCCTTCATATAAGTTTTCAATTTGACTTGTTCTTCTTTTCTCTAGAATCTTGAAGGGCACTTTTAATACAACATTGTTGTACTTTCCTGGTATGAGAATCCATCAGTATAAATTTTCCTCTTAGGACTTCTTTCGCAACATCCTGTAAGTCCAGAATGTTGTGTCATAATTATCATTTAATTATAGTTGCCATTTATTTCTTCTCTAATTTCATCATTGACCACTTGTTTGTTCTGGAAGTATCACTTTATTTTCATATCTTCAAATAGATTTTGTGGTTTCTTTTGCCATTGATTTCCATTTTCATTGTACTATGGTCAGGTAATGTAATATATGCATATAATATACATGGGATAATTTCAACTCCTTTGAATTTATATAAGCATAGTTTATGGGCTAAGATAAGTTTTATTTTGGAGGGCATCCTCTGTACAGCTGAGAAGAATGTATATTTATATGTTGTGTGGTGGAACACTCAGTAAACATTTACTAAGTCCATTTCAACACAGAGATCCTTTTGTTCTTTCTCTCTGTCTCTCTCTCTCTGTCTCTCTCTCTGTCTCTCTCTCTCTCTCTCTCTCTCTCTCTCTCTCTCTCTCTCTCTCTCTCTCTCTCTCTCTCTCTCTCTCTCTCTCTGTCTCTCTCTGTCTTTGTTCCTTTCTTTCTTGTGGTAGAACCAGGGAATGAGCTCAGGCTCTTGCGCTTGTCAGACAAGCACTTATTCTACTCGGTTATCTCCCCAGAACTTGTCCTTCTATTTCTTCATTAATTATTTGTCTAGTTGATCTATTTATGATATTAGGGTATTGTGGTCCCCCCAAAAATTGTGTTAGTGATTATTTGATTTTTCTTGTCGGTTAATATTTGTTTTATATAGTTGAGTGCATTTGTACTTGATGCACATATACTTAGATTTTTATCTCTTCTTCTTGGAGTTTCCCTTAACAAGAATGTAGTGACCATCTTTGGCTTGAAATTCAAACTGTTCGCAAGTAGAACAGCTACCCCTGCTTTTACTTGGTTTCTGTTGCATGGAGTGTCATTTTTCATCTTTTGATTTGCAGCCTATTAATTCTTCTTAAGTTAAATGTGTGTGTGTGGTTCTTTTTTTTTTTTGTTTTTTTTGTTTTTTTTTTTTGTATGCGGCATGCAGTTGAATCATGCTTCTTTAACCATTTGACCACTCTGTTTCTTTTAATTGGTAAAGTGAGACCACTTATATTGATGGTAAAAACATTTCTTCTTTTAATTGCTTGCCCTGTTGATGGCTTCTTTCATTGATATTCTTGGAATTATGGCCTTGGTTATCTCTTTCTAATATATCCTTCAGAGCATTTTGAAGAGCTTGTTGGTTGTCATAAATTTCTTTAGGAGTTCTTTGTCACAGGAACATTCAATTTCTGTATTGATTTTGAAAGATAGTTTTGTAGTATATATAAATGTGGTTGGAGTTGTTTTGTTTTTTCTTTCAGTAGCTGAAATACCAAACTACAAGTTCCCAATATATAAAGGTTTGTTTTGAGAAGTCTGTTGTCATTGTTATGGGATTTCCTTTAGAGTGGATTTGTGTCTACCCTCTAACCACTTTTAATTATTTTCTTACACTGAAGGTCTGGAATCTTTTTTTTTATGTGCCTTGTTGCAAATTAATTTTGGTCATAACTATTTGGTGTTTGTGTGCTTCCTTTATTTGTATGTCAAATTTTGTTTGTGTTGCAGAAGTTTTGAGCCATTGCTTCTGTGGTAAAATTTTTTATGGTGTTTGAACTATTTTTTACTTTCTAGTCAACTCCAATCAAATTTACTTTGTTCTTTTTCCACCTTGAAGCTGATGGATTGATTTTTTATGGTCCTTTGCTAGTTTTAAGGCATCTTCTTTCTTTTCATTTTCACCAACAGCAATCTTGCCTTGTAGAGCTAATATTTAATCCTTATCTATGTTCAATCTTTTGCACATACTTTCAGTGGTATATTTATTCTGCTATATATCTTTTTGGATCTGTTTCATGGATTCCATTTCTTTCTTATTTTGGGCATTTATGATTTCCACCAGTTTTTGAGCTCCTCAGTTTTGTAAAAATCTTTGTTTACATCTAACATATTTAATTTTTGGAATCATAGTTTTAACCCAAGTGATTATTCTTTCTATAGTCTCATCTATTGGTTTTTGACACTTTTGCAGTCATTTCATAACTTTCCAGTTGTTGGCTTTTGCTTCTATTTCATTGTGCTCTTGATTGGTCCTGGGTGGCCTGCAAGCCTGTGGTTGCACTTTGCTTGTTCATCTTGTCATTTTCTGCATTGTATTTTATTTTGTTTTCTGTGTTGATATTTGTGAATTTATTATGGTAGACAGATTTCTCACTAGTATCAAGAGTTCCTTAGGAAATGTCTATTCCTCAAAGCTGTCTCCTGGATATAGGTAGTTCTTGGCTTTTGTTTCTAACTCAATATCCTACCTTTCCAATTTACTAATGATGAGAAATTGCTATTTGGCTCAGCATCCAGCTACTAAATTATGGTGCTGCTTATGACTCTAGACAGTTACATTGATGTGATACAAGGGAGAGCAACTAATCGTAATAAGTATGACATTCTGGCTAAAGTAGTGAAATTAGCAATGACAATAGCATCCAGCACAGCCTAGCTAATGACATATTGTGGTAACTATTAACTTGATTCCTTTAATGGTAGGAGCAAGCACTACGGTTGCATAACAAAATCCGACATTTAGTAGGAACTTGTATGCAATGAATTTCTCTGTAGCAGAGTGATTTTGTATTGTATGTGCTCATGGTATTTAAGAGGGATATGGAACAAAAAAAAGAGATGAATGACTACAAATATGTAGCAACAAGGTTAGAGGGAAAACAGTGATTCTGATGAAAAGGTCACAGGAAAGAAAGAATAACAGGGAAAGCTAAAGGATATTGAGGGATAACAGAAAGAGAAGGGCAATATTCGTTCACATAAAAAGTATAAGATTCTGAGGGAGAGTTGATCAAAGAGAGAACAAAGATGAATAGAAGAAAACAACAATAAATACAAAAAAATCTAAAAATAAATAAAATAATAACTAAAATCTTCAAGAAGCCTGAAAAAAAGAAAATCAGTCAAGCAAACAAAGAAAAAATAAAAATAATGAAATTTCTGTGGCACATATAGATGCATGGTAGTGTGAAACTGGATCCCAGAATTGTGCTCTGCAGTCCTCCCAAGTTGGCAGTAGAGTTTGTGCTAGACATGGGCTAATCCTGGCCTCTGGTGTGGGGACTGGGGTTGGCTTTACACTGTCAATGTTTTGGATGTCTGCTTCTTACCACCATTGTCTCTAGAGTGCTCACCAAATTGCTGTGGTGCCCCTGGGTGGAGTAACAACAGGGTTGCTCATAGACCTATGCACAATTGGTTCCTTATGGACCTTGCTCGGCTTCTTGTTTCTACACCACTAACTCGTCTTCCATGCTGATCATAGGGTGAGTGTGTGTGTTCTAGTCTTGCTGCAGGCCAAAGATGTTTGCCTGCTTACAAGGTTCAGACAAGGCTGCTCTGTTGGTTGCAGAGAGGGGTATATGTCCAGCTCTTTGTATTTAGGGTTAAGACTGACTTGTGGTGGTCACCTGAGTAGTCCCAGTTCCTATCTTTCAACAGAATTCCCCACAGTGTTCTTCCCAACTGAGGGCAGCCTACTGTGATTGGACAGCAGTACCCATTCCATTCTGGAACATTGGTAGTGAAACGACCCAGGACTATTCTCCTGCTGGAGTTTTCTCCAAGTCATGTGACATAAAGTGGCAGCCCTACACATCCACTTCTACTCCTCCTGTCACAGTGCTGATTCATCTTGCTCACCACGCTGCTGGTTCTGCCCTGCCCATCAGGAACTAGTGTCTTAAAGTCTCACCTCTGCTTTTGAGTTTTCCTTGAAACCAGTCGGTCCCAACTTTTGTATACGTTCTTGATTAAATTTTTGTATGTTCTCTATGGTGATAAATGCAGTAGCAGCAGGGCTAGATGGGGTAAAGGATGATCACTGATGCTACTTTGGGAAAATAGAGAAGAATATACACATGGCATTGGTGTCTGTATGAGCTTCTTCTCCCGGTGGGCTGACTTGAGCTGCTGACCCTGCAAAGTGCAGTGGTAGTTTGCTTCTTATTCCAGCCCATTTCTACCTGTGGATTTCATTGTATTATATGTACATCAAGCTTCCATTGTTTGGATTTCCTACAACACCATATACATTCATGAACTCTGACCTGGGTGAATTTTTCAGAGCAATATGTGAGTCCTGCCGCTTTTCTCTGCCATCTATATTAAAATCTTAAGATTTCTGAATACCTAGTTCTCATAAACTTGGTTTTATATCTTACTTCTCAAGTTGAGTTTCTATGTATTGTCAAAACTAATGAAAAAGAGTAGAGAGATGCATTATCAGCAGCAGGAATCACAAGAGAATTCCTATCAGCTTTTTGCTATGATTTTTCCATTTTCTTTTTTTTTTTTTTTTTTTTTTTTTTTGCTGAACCAGGGATTGAATTCAGATTCTTGTGCTTGCGAAGGAAGTGCTTATTCTACTGAGCCATCTCCCCAGCCCTGATTTTTCAAATTTGAAAGATAAAAACAATTAAATGGAGAACTTCAAAATATAACTTAGCAGTAATTAAATGGAGAAGGCTTTTGATCATTTTAATACAAAAAATTAAAAAGTAAAATCAAGATTCAATAAGCAATTGTTTTGCTAATTTCATTTACAAAAACAAATCTGTACATAAATGAATTCAACTTTGACTTTCCAAAGTTTAAATAATTTCAAAGCTTGCAGATAGACACTTTGAAAGTTTTGGCAAAGTCACTGCTATGCCTCTTTTCTGAAAGATTTACATTTTCAATAACACAAATTATAGAGCACAGGAAGTGATTCAGGATGTCGTTTCTCAGGGAGACCATGAAAAGGCATTTATTTTAGACCAGAAAAATTAGATTGAAACACATTAATATGAAATGTCCTAAAATGAAATATCATGACTCTCAAAATTCAATGTTTTGTATCTTATTAAAGTAACATTTTGTACTTTGCAGCAATTTTATACTTGGGTTTGTAGCCAATTGAGACATAAAAGATTATTATTATTCTCAAAATATAAATGTGAAATTGACCATAGCTAAATTGGTAAGAGTCTTTACAGTTATGCATGTGCCACTGCAAACACCAAAATATTCCACTCTGTTCCTATAAGAAAAAGACACATTATTTTTAAGCAAACTCATACCTGTCTTTACTCATCATGAACAAGAATAATCTACCAAAGACAATAACTGATCTATTTCAATTCAAACAATAAACTTGTTATCTTTACTGAACTATTAAGAATTTTTAATATTCTAAATTTTGAAAACAAAGCTTTAATACCATTTTTAAAACTGATCATGTATTGTGAGCTTCATTCAAGATTATTTTTATACATATCAGTGTAGCCATTTAAATAAAAAGCAACTTTGAACTGTCTTTGAACTGGGCAAATACTTTTCCTTTTTCTGTCAATCATTGCATCATATTGAGTCCCAAGTGTTATTCTGAATAAATATATTGTCTATTTTTTGTGTTGTTTGAATTGTTCTCTTGATGCCCAGAAAGTCCTCCAGAAAAGGAGGACTATTTTAATGCACAACTCTCCTTTTCTTTCTTTTTTTTATAATTATTAGTGTACTAATTATACAAAACAATGAATTTCATTGTCAGATTTCACTACATGTATTTTATGTGCTTTGACTATAACCACTCCACCAGTTACCCTCTGTGTCTTCTTTCTCTTGCTCTACTTCTCTAATGTTACAGATCTACTTTCATGTTTTCTTTTCATATTTTCAGGTTTCCAAATACGAGGGAAAATATGAAGTACTTGATTTTCTGAGTTGGAATTATTTCAGTTAACATAATGATGCACACTTTTGTCCATTGTCTTGCAATTGCCATAAGTTGTTCTTCTTTATGTATGGCAGAATGATATTCCATTGTTGATATTTACCACATGTTTCAAACATTTAGGATGATTCTATAACTTCACTATTGAGAAATATGTGCAGGAAAATGTACACATTCTGGCTTTGTTTCCTTTTCATATGTACCCAAGGGTGATATGGCTAAATTATATGATAGTGGGTGTTTTTCTAAAAATATTTTTGAAGAATTTCCATACTGTTTTCCATAGTCATTGCACTAATTTACATTCCAGTCAACACAGTACAGATATAAAGATTATTACCCTTGCTAGCATTTGCTCTTTTCCCCAAGTTATTTTCTCGATAAAAGACATTCTTAAGGGACTGATTCAAAAAAATTTTTTAGTTGTATTCATTTGCATTTATCTTTTGGCTAAAGATATTAGTGTTAAATTGATTTGAGAAGTTTATAAATTTGGAACGTTGATCTGTCTGAAAAACAGCTGGCAGAGATTTTAACTCCATTGTGTAGGCTGCCTTTTCATTCTGTTGATTATTTCTTTTACTATGCAGAACTTTCAAACTTAATATAATCCTATTTGTCAGTTTTTACTTTTATTTCCTGAATTTCTTAAGCCTTGTTCAGAATTTGTTGCCGGTATTAATATCTTAATTTTTTCCCCCTCTTTTTTGTGGCACCTAGGCTTGAACTCAGGACCAAGTACTTGCCAGGCAAGTACTTATTCTACTGAGCTATCTCTCCAGCCCTTGAAATGTTTTTGCTGTCATTTTTTAAAGCAGTTTTAAAGTTTCTTGTCCTATACTAGGTCATTGATTTATTTTGATTGGATTTTAGTACAGGATGATACTTAGGGATCTAGGGTCAGACTTTTACAGGTGGATGTTCATCCCTCAGTACCACCTTTGACTCCTTTGTCAAGAATCAGATAGTCTTGGCTGTGGGTTTTTCTCTAAGTCTCATTTGATCTCATTGCTCTATGGTTTTTATATGCTTATACTTGTTTTTTTTCTATGAAAATAACTTGAGAGTATATTTTCAAATTAAGTATTATGTTACTGTTAACATTGTTCTTTTTGCCTAAGACCTCCTTGTCTCTGATTCATTCATTTTCTCATATGAATTAAAGTATTGAGTTTATAGTTCTCTGAAGAATGTCATTGACATTACAATTGGGATTCCATTAAATCTCTAGATTGCTTTTGGTGTGATAGCCATTTTAATCACATTTACTCTCCTAATGCCAAATATGGATTTCCCAGTGTATGTTTTGTTTTCTTTCACCAGTGCTTTATAGTGTCTATTGCAAAAATCTTTCATTTCATTGGCGTTTTTTGTCCTTTAGAAGGCTATTGTGGATGAATTGTTTTCAGGAGTTCTTTCTTGGTAAATTCATCATTAGAGCGTAGGAATTCCATAAAATTTTATGTTCATTTGTATTGTGATACTTTTTGGAGTTCGTTTATAATTTTTACTGGACTTTTGCTGGAGTACTTAGGCATTTTTGGTATAGAATCTTAATCCAAAAAGTGGATAACTAAATTTTCTCTTTTCATATATATTCTTTGTTTCCCTCTTTTTCCTGAATCTGGCTAAATTTTCCAGCAAAAAGCTGAGTCATGAATGGGAGCACAGTTGCACGGTTCCTGATTTTAGAGGGTGTGTTTTCAGCTCTTTCTTATTCAACATGATGTTGGCTCTACGTTCAATATACAACCAGTGTTATGTTGAGAGTGGTTATTCTGTGTCTATTTTACTTGTTCTTTCAGTGTGAGAGTAAATTTTACTAAAGGTGTTTTCTGCACATAGTGAGATGATCATGTCATTTTTATTATTGCTTTTTATGTGCTCTGTTAAATTTATTGACTTGTATTTGCTGAATTAAACTTGCTTCCATGGCATGAGTGAAACATGATCTTTTAAAATGAAAGTGAAACTTGGTTAGATTAACAAATATGTTGCTGGGAATACTTTCACCTATGCTCATCTACTTTTTGTTTTTCTTTATGCCCTGCTAAGTTTTGGCATCAAGTTGATTCTGAATGCATGGAACCTATTAGGAAAAGTTCCACTGCATTGTGAAATAGTGTATTGGTTCCTGATATTATGTCTTTAAAATTCTGTTAAAGTTTATTATGGAATCTAGCCAGTTTGGGTCTTTCTTGAGCCCAAATTTGATAATTTGCAGTAATTTTATAACTACTTCAATTTCAACATTTGCTATAGATCAATTTAAGTTTTTTATGTGTTCTTGACTTAGATGTGTAGTCCATTTGTCCAAATCTTTTTGATTTTCCAATTTATTGGGCTAAAAGTTTTAAAAAATATATTGCCAAATTCCATTGTATCCATTGTAAAGAGCCTTGTTTTCATCTCTAATTT
>PVKA01004874.1:22045-95162 GCA_004027165.1 Ctenomys sociabilis
CTTTGGTAAACATTTTCCAGTTGTTCGAGATCTTCCTATTTTTCTAATATGGGCAGGATATTTGTAAACTTGCCGCTTATCGCTTCTTTACTGTGTCCATAATTTGCTATACATTTTAGGTCTACTTTCATATTATTTAAGCAATTTTCTTTTTCATATTAATTTTATTGAAAAAGAGCAGTGACAGTTTCAAAACAGATTAGAAGGACAGTTACAATAATCAATACATTGCATATTTTTGTCTTCATAGTAGTTATTCACAGTATAAGATGCAGACATGATATCTTTTTTTTTTTTTAATTTATTTTTTGCCAGCTCAGCCAGTACTGAGGGTGGGGCTGGCCCAGCCTGTGGTGCTGGGGATCAAATCATGATTCCTATGCCTGCCTAAGACATGATATCTTGTCTAAATACTATTAGTACAAGTCTTTCTTCTCATTGAACTAAAATAAGGTAGCTGTATGTCTATGCTAACAATTTTGTATATACAGAGACATATATACAAAATATATATAAAGAAATATATATATTTCAATACAAAATGGTCCTTCATTTGTATCCCCTTTTTTACTTACTTTTGTCAGAGATGGGTATTCCATTGCCATTCAAATATTATAGGTATTTAAGCAATTTTCAATTCTCCTCTTAGTTTTTTAATAACTCACTAGAGAACTTTTCATAAACCAACAAAAGATTGTATTTTTGTACTCATTGGCAAATTCATTGATGTCTGTTTACTATAAATTAACTGATATTTCTTTGTTGGTTTTGTGGTCACATCTATCTGTTCTTGTGAGTGGAATTGTTAAATTACCCCACAGTGATTACTGGGCTCTTCTTCTTCCCATATTATCTGTAGTGTTTATTTTATGACATTGAATATTCTGAAATTCAATGCATGCATAATTATGAGAGTTATATCTTCTTAGTAGATTTTTATTTTTAGTTGTATGTAGTTTTTTGTTTTATCTATTTTAACCAATTTTAGCTTTAAGTACTTTTAGATACATTGTTCTCTTTGTCTTTTTTACTATATTGTATTTTTTTCTTTTTTAATTTTATAAAAAGTGCAATGTAGCATTAAAACAAAAAAATTACAGAATTTCATTTAACAAAGTAACATGAATTTCACAGTATTTGTTGTAATGCATAGTCTTGACTTCCAACCAGTTATTTATATCACTAGATATGTGCATGCAAAATTGAAATAAGAAATAAAGAAATATATAAGAAATTAAGAGACAAATAGGAGAAGCAATTGAAAGAAGGAGACCAAACAAATTAAGCATTATCTGCTCCTTTCCATGAACCAGCAGAAATCTGCAATATTTGTTGTTTTTAATTAAAACTTTTATTGCCAGTTCAAGAGGGCTGTGGAAGATTGCAAGGACCCTCCTATTTTCTTTTTCCTTTCATATTATTTGAATCAATTTCTACACCTTACTTTGTCTTTGTGTATTTTTATTGGTAAGATAAGTTTCCTGAACACAGTCGAGAACTGTTTCTTGTTTCTTTATTCATCCGGCTAATCTGAGACCTTCAGTTGAATAAATCAGACTAATTAATTTAGGGTTATTATTTCTAACAGAAATGTACTTGCTCCTATGATTTTATTCAATTTATTTTGATGGATTTGAATGTTCTATGTCAGTTTCTTTCTCCCTTATTTATTTTACAATTTTCACGGTATACTGAGGTGATAATGTTTGATTCTTAGATCTTACTTGCTTATACTTTTGGTGAGATTTATTTCTTCCCACACTTTTGTGGTTGCAGATATCTAGCTTCCTCAGGCAAGTAGCCTGGATGAAATGTAAAGACAGACTTGGCTGCGGGAGCACCTGCAGCTGCTGCGTCCTGCGTGCTATGCTATGTACCTCTGCCACACCGCTGTGCCTAAGAGCCAGGGGACTGTGGACTGAAACCTCTACAAACCGTGAGCCTAAAATAAACATTTCCTTCTTTAAATTTAGGTGTCAGATATTTTGTACTGGTAATACGACAAGTAAGTAAAACCATGCTGAAAAAGCCTGTGGACCCATAAGATTAGTGACTGCATTCCTGAGAGAGCAGTACACCTGGAAGTGCGACAAACCTCCTAGTCACACCTGTGTAAGCTCACCGTGCCTCTGAGGGCACAAGAAGTAATCAAAACCAATGTGGGAAGGGAATCATTTGCCAGCCTTGTCCACAGCAACTTCAGATACAGACCCCACGCAGATCAGCTGATTTTGCTTCTCCCTTTCATGGCTGTGGAACTGGCAGTTTTAAACATAAATGTCTTCCCTTCCCAGCACAGAGCACACATCCCACCATCCTGTTATTAGTGGATTTTTGTCAAAGTCATTTCATCAGTCCCAGACTGTGTTGGAGGATAGCCACCTACAAAGTCAGTGAAAAGGAGGAGTATTTGGTTTTGGAGAAATAAAAATCCAGGCTTTTGATCCTTAAAGAAGTTATGTTCAAAATACAAGGACCCTTATTACTATGTTTTTCAGTTAGGGCACTATGTTTCTTTGTTTTTTTTTATAAAGTATTTGGTTGTTACAGGGTCTCACTATGCAGCTCTTATTCACAGTGATTCTCCTGTTTTCAGCCTCCGCATTGCTGGGATTACAGGTGTGCTCCTCCATGGCCTTACTCTGTGGCCTGGTTCTGCCCACTCTGTGGGTGGGGCTGGTATGGAATGTGGTCCTGGGGATCCAGGTTCCTGCACTTGCCTAAGCTTGCCTACGCAGGCATTTTAGTCCACTGAGCTATCTTGCTGGCCCCCTCAGTTAGGGCACTGCGAGTACAGTGGGAAATAAAGGGAACTCCTTGTTCATTACCAGCTCATCGTGCAGATTCCAAGTTGCCCCTAGACCTTCTGTTCATAAGGACTGAGATTTCCCCACTTAGGTTGTTATTATCAGAAATCTCTTTTGCCTTTACCCGCCTGTCTGAGGGCAGTTCTCTTCTTCCAAGGCACAAAGCACTCCATGCTAAGGTATACTGTTTTTCTTACCATTTTAAAATTCAGCATTTCTGGATTTCACCTGAAACTGACTCTCTGCAACTGAGTTTTCAACCCTCTCCTAGGGTACACCGTATCCCAACATGAAGGAACACCTCTGTTGTTTTTCTCCAAACTTGTGAAGAAGCAGGTGTGTGTTACAAGCCTCTCATCTACCATTTCTATCAAGTTTAGAATCTACTTGTTTTTATTAAGGTTTATATTATTATGCTGAAGTTTTCTATTTCATTCACATTTTGTTTTTAAAAAAGAGTAAAAAATTGGAATAGAGGTTTGAAAGTCCCATGTGTGTCCCCTTTGCTGATGGAAAACTCTATAAAATGGCTCCAAGCAGGATTTAAAATTATCCAGCTAGCTTTCAGTGTTCACACATGAATCTGTCTGAAGTCTTATCTGGAGATGGTCAACAGACTCACAGTAAGTGACTCTCTGTGAGTCTCTCATCCTCGATGAGGACTGTAGTAACCTGCGATGCTGTGAATCCTCAAAGGTCAAGGAAAGGCCACAGCTGAGGATGCCTAATCCAAGCCTAATTAACAAAATAGAGGCTATGGCTGCAGGCCTCTCAGTTCACATGTGAATATCTACCTGTGCATAAGATAGTTTTAAATGATCTCACTTATCTCTTTTCTTTAAATCTTTGCCATCCACTCATTATAGAGCGTTTGGGTCTCAGTGTCTTTTAAAATATGCATCATTAAAATGACCATTGATATTGAGTGTTTTTCACACATTTTTTACCATTTGCGTTTCTTCAACTGTAAAGTGTGTATTCATATCAGATCCCATTGTTGGATTGGCGCTTTCAATTTGAGTGGTCTGATTTTTTTTTTCAATTCTTTATATATTCTAGATATAATTCTTTTATCTGAGGGAAAACTTGGTGAATGTCTACTATGCTGCAGAATGCCTTTTCACTCCGTTGTTGATTTGTTTGCTGTGCAAAAGCTTCTTCTTAAGATGAGATCCAAGTTGTTTATTCTTTGTAGTATTTGCTATGCAAACTGAGTTTTGCTCATGAAGTCTCTACCTGTTCCCATGTCTTTAAAATTTCTACCTATTTTCTCTTCCATTTGATTTAGTATTTCTGCTTTAATATTTACCTCTTTGATCCATATTTACTTTAGTACATATTGATAGACATGGGTCTCTAAAATTAGGAATAAAACAAGGATGTCCACTATCACCACTCCTATTTAATATAGTTCCAGAAACATAAGACAGAACAATTAGACAAGAGGAAGAAATAAAAAGAATAAGGATAGGAAAGAAAATATTCAAATTATAATTATTTGCAGATTACAAGATAGTCTATATCTAAGACCCCAAAAACTCCACCAAAAGACTTCTGGATTCAAACACCAAATTAAGTAGTGTACCTGTATGCAAAGTAAATACACAAAATTCATTTTCATTACTTACACAAAAATCTAACTCTGTGAGAGTGAAATTAGGAAAAACACATCTTTCACAATATCATCAAAAAATAAAAGAACCCTAAAACACACAGTAATTAATTTAATTGTCCAAGTTACTCTTCTATTGGTGCTGGAAGAAATACTCAACACTCAAAATGAAGAGAGGAAAGGTTTAGTTAACTCAGAGTTTGTGGAGGTTTCAGTCCATACAAAGCTGGCTCCAAGGCAGAGTGGCACATGGCAGAGGGAAACAGTTCATGGCAGTAGAAAATAGCAAAATAGAAAGAGCAAAAAAGGAGGAGCAATAATGGCTATGGAGAACGAGTCTCCCATAAGTTGCATTCAGGCTATCTGGCCCAGGCTAGGTGTAGTAGTGACACACTCATAATCTCAGTGGATCATGAGTTAAACACAAACTCTAGAAATGTACCCATGACTGCTGGAGGCTTTGGGGGAACAACTAGACACAAACCACAACATTCCACTTCTGGACCCACAAAGACTCATGCACATTCCTTTGTGCAACAGGTATTTTGGTCCATCTCTAAGTGCTGTCAAAGTCTTAACAGTTTCAACAGTGCTGAAAAGTCCAAGTCCCAAGTCTCCTCCAAGATCCAAGACAAACTCCTAACTGTGAGTCCCTGTACATATGAAAAGTTAAACACTTCCAACATTCAGTGCCACATGATGAGCACTACCATTCCAAAAGGTACAAACAACAGGGAAATACAAAGCATTGGAATCAACACAAGTCCAAAATCTAGTAGGGCAAACATTAAGTCCTATATGCATGTGAAGCAACCCAAGCAATTTGGAACATGTTGTGAGTGCCTAAAGACTTACATGGCTCCACCCCTACAGCACTTTGGTGATAGTTCCCATGCCTTCTCTGTCAGGTGAGGTTTGCTCCCTCCTTGAAGTTTCCCTTACATGATCCACATTGCTGGCTTTTACAGACTTCTGGGGATTCCACAGAATAGGCTTCTCACTTACAGTTTCACACACTGCCTTTCAGAGGCACACTGCCTGGCCTCTCAGACCTTCTTCTGAAACTAAAGTGGAAGCCTTCTTAACCTCAGAACTCCTGCATTCTGCAAGCACCTAAGACCAATGCAACGTGGATGATGCCAAGGTCTGCTGCCAGCAATCGCAGTAGCCATGCTTTCTTTTTTCATGCCTATTGGGGTCAAGTGCCTGCATCACTGAGCACTCTGACCCTAATTCCAAGGAATAAATTTTCCATGCCAGGACTATTCTGAAACATGGATCTCTGTGGTTTTCCCCTCAAGGCAAAGTCCCTTAACTTTGCAATTCTGAGGCTGCAAAAAGTGGAGACCAGCTACCTCTTGTGATGCCTTCAGTCCATCCTTTCCACTTTCTTGTTTCTTTCCAACAATGTAGATCCTCTCAATTCTATCTTTGCATTCTACAGCTTCATTGAATCTTTCTTGCCAAGCTCAGAATATTTTAAATCATCCTGCTGGGCTCTTTGCTCTTGATTTTCAATATAAATCTGGCTAAAAACCCCCTGCAATAGCCATGACACTGCCTCAATATTTGGTTGCCTTGAAATTTCTTTTGGAAGATTTATCAGTCTTCCATGCTTAATCTCAGCCTCATGCAAAGACTCTGGACACAAGCAAAATGGAGACAAACTTTCTGCCACATCATAGCACAAATAATGTACCAACCAATGCAGTCCTGCTTCTAATCAGAAACCTCCCCAACCTGTTTTTTTTTTTTTTTCCCCCCAGGTAGGATTTTTATCAGCATTCTGGTCTTCTGTGCTCTCAACAGAATCTCCCATACAGAATAGCCAAAGCTTTTCTAGTGCTTCTTACTGGCAACATCTCTCAACCTTTCATATCTCTTCCCATAAGCCATTCCTGAAAGCTTGTAATCCATATGGTCAGGTTTAGTCACAGCAAGGATCCCACTTCTGTAGTTCAAATTGTCTCAGTTACTCTTCTGTCGTTGCTGGGACAAATATCTGATGCCAAAAATGAAGATAGGACAGGATGATTTAGCTGATAGTTACTGGAGGTTTTAGTCCATACTCAGCAGGCTCCAGGACAGAGGGGCACATGGCAGAGAGCAAACTTTCACAGTGGCAACAAAGAGAAGATAGGTGTGGCAGCAACAATAGCAACAGAGAACAAGTCTCCTTTAAGCTACATTCAGGCTGTCTGCCCCAGGCTGGGTGTAATACTGACACACATAATTCTAGAAGCCCTTACACCCATAATTCCAGTGGACTATGAGTTAATCACAAAACCTAGCAGCCCATCCCATGAATGCATGAGGCTTTGGGGAGACAACTAGACACAGACCATAACATTAACATAATAAGTCAAAGACCTAACGTTTATTTCCATTTCCATTTTCAATGAAAACTGGAAAAGTAATTGAAATGATGGGAGACATTAGAAAGATAGTCCTTGCTTATGGTCATTAAGAACCAACATAGTGAAATAGCCAGAATCGCAAAATTTCTATACGTATTTAGTGCAATCCAAATCAAAATACTACTAACATGCCTCACAGAGAGTTAAAGGAAACATCCCTAAAATTAATTTGGAACCGGAATTGATGTTGAATAGCCAAAGCAATACTGGGAAATGAAGGCAAGCAGCATCACAATCCCTGACTTGAAATTATACTACAAAACAACCGTGATAAAATCAGCAGGGTACTGGCAAACCTAAGCATCAGTGGAACGTATTAGAAAACGCATTATCAACTTCAAGCACAGCTGGCCACCTCATCTTTGCCAAATGGGCCAAACATATTCACCGGAAGAAAGATAGCCTCTTTAATAAACAGTGCTGAGGAAACGAGTTCCACATGCCCAAGTGAATTTAGCAATTTTTAATGAGTGATATACAATGAGTATATTATATTTAGTTGAACTTGTTCATGTTGGCTTTTCATTTATTTTAGTTTTTGGTTGGCCATTATGTTACTTGAATGTCTAGACAATTCTCTCATCCTGGGTTTTATATTTCTATTAGGGCAGATTAGTTTCTGATATCTTGGTCTCAGTAGGTTTTCCTTTCCACTGAGTTCTTTCTGAAGATGTCATTTGTGAGTGCTTGAACAAGACCTCTTTCCTAACAAACAGAGTGATCAAACCTCATTGAACCACATAGTCTTTAATTTCTTGACCTCTCATCTCACATACAACCATGTGCAAGGGCTCAAGAAATTTTCTCTGCCCTTGTACATATTTCTGTCAGCCAGAAACTACCATGAAAACCTCATGTAGACTTCGTACTATTTTTCTAGTAAGTTTGTTTCTCTACAACTTTCTGCTTTCCAAATTCCAGTGATCTCGTTGCTGCCAACCTCTCCCATTAGTCTTGGCCTCAGCAAGAACGTCTACTTTTCACAGCTTCATATCTCTACACTGCAGTCTGGACTGTGTCATTAGGTAGATATGCAGAACACATATGGGATTTTTCTTACATGTTTTCATTTCCCATGTATCAATGTCCTATGTTATCTACTTCCCAACAAAGAGAATTAATTATTTTATGTAATTCACTTTCACACTATTTAATATGTGTATCAGTTATTTAATATGTATAAATGTATTTATGTATTACAAATATAAATATATACCCTATCCCATTTTCTTCAAGTTTGTCAGAGGCCTGAAAGAATTTTAGGCATTTAAGGGACTTTTATTCATATTTGTTGAAGACTTCTATTCATATTACAAAAAATTCTGTTCGGATGCAATCTAATATGATTGGCTCCACCTATAATTATGTATTTTGTTATGCTTGAAAAATATTTAATTCCTTCTCCATGAATGACAGTAAGGTTAATATATTTTATTTTAGAATTACTTTACTTTTCTGAACAAAAGTATGTCACTAAATATTAAAAAGACATCTGTTTTAATTTAGGGGAGGCTTTTGCAGTAGGTACCATCAGTGTGATGACTGAAAATTAAATATGATTGACACAAAAGCCTTCAATTGACAGTAATACAGAACTTTGTAATAATAAGTATTTTGTCAATATTGAATGATTATTTATCTTATATTAATGGTAAAATTTAAAACCTGCATTAAACTTTTCCTTGGAAAAAGTTCTTCAAGTTTCTTTCTTAAATTTAAATTTTGTACCAGGATATTGTTAAATATTAAATGATTGTTAATTCCATTTCAGAGACCAAAGCAACAAAAAAATTCAGTCATTCAACATTTAAATAACAGCCCAATCTGTAATTCCTCAGTTTTCCAGACTATAGGTGTATAAAATTTTGAGTATGAGTGATTAAATTGCTATGATTTTATTGATATGTCTTTCCTTTATAAATTTAATTAATTGATCACAAATCTTTTCCCAACCTCCAAACTTAGTGACAGAAAATCTGGTAGCTGTCATGTAGAGCTCATGTTACTAAAGTAAAGTGAGTTATTTTCTTATGTGAGGAAAAGGGAACACAGTTGAAAACAGCTGTCAGGCATAATTCAATTCATTATTTTTTAATGAAAGACACAGAGGTAGAATCTCATGAAATATTAAATCTTTTAAAAATAGCAGCACAGTCAGGGACATTTCTCTAGGTTCCTGACAGCACTCAGGAGCCTCCATGAAGGTTCATGATTGTGAGGGTATCATGCATGTCAGTTGGGCTTTACCTTGTGAGTTTAAAAAGGGTCACCAGGTTATGAGCCATACTGACAGCAATCAAAAAACAATAATTACTGTGGAGCAAGTGGAAAAAACTCATGCTACACCTAAAACCTTTAGGATATTGTTATAAAACATCTAATAATAAATTTAATGTCCAATGCTAATGAAACTTTGTTTTTTATGATGGCTTCCATCAGATTTATTAAAGCAGATGCTAGTACTACGAATTATTTTTTTACAAACAAGGCAGTGATTCTCAACTTTGAGGAAGATAAATTCAGGATACATAAATAAAATAATGCTGTGAAATGAATATAATCTTCCAAAATTCATGAAACATGGATCTTCTCAAAGTAGAATTGCATCTTTTATTCTTTTTATCATCTGTCGGTGACTTTCTATATTTTAATTAAAAATAAAATAATGTATTCAAATAGGATTTCACATGACTTGACCCTTATAAATTTTGCAGAATTCTAAGATGTTTTTATCTCTCAGTTGCATTCTGTGAATTTTTAGCTCTTCTAATTTTCGTACCATATAGTTTCCTGACCTCAGATCTGTACATTAAGTACCACTCCCCACCACACACATATACACCTTATGATTGTATGATTTATTCATTTTTATTTTCACTATTTCAGAAGATTAAGTCCAGTATCATTTCCTAAAGGATATTTTCTAAAATATTTCTGTTCTCTCTAGCTATAAAAATTGAATATTACTTAATTCCTTGTCTTTGCACTACCTCTTTCAAATATTAAATTAAATTTGTGGCATCATTCTTTGAAATACATTCCCTTCTAAGCTATGCAAGAGTCTGTTTTGATTCATTTCTAGCAAGCAGTAGGTGTGAATAATATAAATAAATGCATTACATGGTTTTACTACTCCTGGAGCAACAGATTAACAGTGGCATAAAAGTGCATGAATTTTAGGCAACTTGGCTGTCAGCACAGCTAAAACAAATACATCCACTTGACCATAAGGGAACCCATTTGACATATATGAAGAATAATGCAATTTTTAATTTGCCGTGAATCTTTTCTTGGTTTCATTCAGTTTATGATTGCCTTATGAGACTCTTTGATTTGTTTCGCAAATGCACTTCTCTCTAGTCAATAGGATTCTCCTCTTTATCTGCAGAGCTGGCTCTCCTGCCCTTGTCCTTCTGCATCCTTCACAGATTCTAATCCTGTTTCCAGTTTCTTGGAGGCATGTAGCAAATACTTCATTTATTACATTGAAATACATTTCTTATCTCTGCATTTTAATATGAATAAATGCAGTTGAGTAAAAATATAACACAAATACAAACCGATTACCTAGTCTGACACACACAGAAACAAGCAGCAAGCACATTAAAATTGTGGTCTGTGTTGGGTTTTGGCGGCCACTGAAGGGACACAAGCATGAAAATGGCACACTGAACTTTCCTTTGCAATCGTCTCTCAGAAGGGAGCGGAGGGCAAAATGAGCACACACCATTTTCAAACTGCTACTTAATACTTTTCTGGTTTGACTTGTGTTTATTTGTTGAGGGAAATAATTTTTGACAATCAGAAGACAGGCTTCAGTGAAGTTATAAGGTCTGTTTTAAAGGAGTGTGTACAGAGAGAATAGTAAGCCTACTGTGATAAAAAATTCAGTCTCTGCCTAAGGAAGCAATTTTATTGTTGAACTATTTGCTCATTTTTTTCTATTACAGATGGCTTATAGCAGCACAGAAGCCAAATTAAAATGCATTATATGTATAGAACACAAGAGGATTAAGTTGATTTAAATTAATACATTCCTATTTTTCCTTTATTCTATAATCTATCAAATCACTTGCATTGTTTCCAGGTGATTTCAAATTATAACACCTAAGAATTAAATAATCTGCAAATTATATAATGAAATTCTATTTAGAACTTCATGATATTCAAAGCGGCATCTCTACCGAAGTAATTTTCCCTCAAAATGCAGGAAGATTATGTCAGGAACATTTTATTTGATAGAAAATGAGAAAATTAAAAGTGTAATTATCTTTCCTTACTTCTAAATTAAACCACCATAGGTATAAAACTGTCAATTAGACAAATAACTGTATTTTAGAAATTGCATTTGGAACTCTTGAAATACCTTGTGTCCCTAAATTGCATTCCATTTATTGTCACAAAAAATGAACCATTTTGTCTTGACAGATAATTGCTTTCTTCACTCAAAAATAAAGTAAAAATATATTTTCAAGTCTCAAAACTTATGTCTTTTATAGTGGCAAAAGTATTTTTGATTAATGTATAGTAGCAAGATAATAAAACATGTGAAAAATGAAATATATACCAGTATCATTCCTGGATTTTTTACTGTATTTTTAAACTCCTTCCTAGGTATCTAGGCTTGAATTTAACAGTTTAATTCTTCTTTTTCTCTCAAATGAAACATATTCTGAATAAGAATTTTCTAAATCACTAATATATTAATATATGTTCTTTTTCCTTCCTTTCCTTCTGTTGCACAAACTAATTTACATAAAAAATCTTAAAATATCTTGACTGTTTTTCTTAGTTAAAATTAACATTCTCTTAAAACAACTTAAGTAGAAATAAAGATTTTCAAACTATCTTTCAGCATGAGGTTCCTTGATACCTCTTAATTTGTCTAGATTGTAGAACAAAATGTTATCATTTGCATGCTAGTGTGACTAGTGTGCATATATGCAAATCTCTGTATATATTTTCATGGGTGAAGGACAAAGTTTTCCATTTTACATCAGATAAGGTTCTTTTTCTAAATATATTATCTTGGGCCAGCCAGATAGCTCAGCAGACAAAAGTGTCTGCTTAGGCAGAGTGCAACAGTGGGGTTTGATTCCTGCTGTGCCATGCCAGCCCCATCTCTGGGACACACTGAGATGGTGACTGAAACTGGGCTTGATGGCATGCCTATAAGCCCAGACCTTGGGAGGATGGAAACAGGGGAATCTCCCAGAGTATGATCTATGAAGTGAGACCATGAACACCCTGTAGACCCTGTACTAAACATATTTAAAAATATATATATATCATAATTTCATTACAGAATATCTTTGCTCAGAATAAAAATATAGATTTCAGAAAATATTCAGAAAGCTCATTTTTATTTTTTTTAAAAAAATGTCCATTCCCAAATATTTTGTAAAATTTCTACCAAAAGCGTCTTTACTGAATGGAGGTCATTGCTTTTTGTTTTCCCCATCCAAACACTAATAGGAGAAAACTTCATCATTTAATTACATCTACTTGGACATTATGAATATTATTATTGACAATAAAACATAATTTTGTATAAATGTACTAACATTTAGTAGACACCTATGAAGTTTGAACTGTAATAGATTTTTCTTGCTCAGAGAATGCTGCTCATGCTATCTACTCATAAAAATGAAGCTTGCTCTAAGTTGTCAATGAAAGAAGTCTTTCGTCGTAATTGCTGCATCCACTAGCACTGAGTACAGTCTTACTTTAGGAAAATGAAGCATGTTATTGACTCTTAAAATATAAATTTTGTGTTTTCCATACAGCAAACATAAATATCTTTTCAATAAACATTCAAGAATCAAATAATGGAAAGAAGAGGCTTTTGTGAGTGTGGTGTAGTGTCATTGTTCATCTAATAAAAGAAATATATATGATGTAAATGATTATAAGTTAAAAATTACTGAAGTCTGAAATATGACTTTGTACTTACATGATTCAAAGCCTCACGTAATAGCATTTATTGCCCACTATAGGACTGCATTCCTAATCAAAAAGAAAATTAAGCATAAAGTTAAACAATGAATTTTTAACCTAACAAGACAAAGAAAATATCAATGAATTACTATTGAGAATTTGCATGCTGTACAAAGCCTGTAATAGTGCCGTCCTAATTTTCAAGGGTAAGGAAAGTTCCATATTCATGTAGAGAAAAACTAAAGGAAACCTGGCATTTAAGAAGTAGACTTCTTGATCACTCTTCATGATAGTGCAGCTGATTTCATTTCCAATATCCCAATGTTCTCCTTGTGGAAAAAAAAGCCATATAGGTCCAGGAAGATCGCTTGGTGGTCTAAGTTCCTGCCTGGCAAACTCAAGAACCGGGGCTTAATCTGGGGTACTGCATGCCATGCTAGCCCTGCACCGTGCAGGGCACAGAAACAGAGTGTGGGGACACACCTTGTAATCCCAGTGCTTGTGAGGCTGAGACAGGGAGATCACGATGAGTTGGAGCGTCATAGTGAGACCCTGTACCAAGTAGATAAGCAAATCATTTTGTTTTGTTTTGTTTTGTTTTGAGCTATACTGACTATAATCAACTTGAAATGGACAAGAAACTGAAACAATTTGTAAAATACAGCCATTATTTTCCAGGCAGAAGTATTTGACCATAATTTCAATATTTTGCTCCAACATCAAATTAGTATGCACTGAGATGTACGTATATCATATGAGAACTACACATACAGAGGAGAGATCACATATTCCTTTTTTGTACTAGAGTGTTCAAAGCTGTGTAATTCATAGTCAAGCACAACTCATTTTGGCTGTACTTCATTTTTAAGCCTTATAAGATTGATAGGAAAAGTGGAACAACAGAGCAGTAGACGGGGTAAATAGGTCAATGCAGACGCTTTTTGACATGTCATGGTTTGCAACTTGATAAAATCATCAGAAATTGAAAATATCATCAGTCAAAAAATACATCCAAGACACACAATTTACAGAGTTCCATGGTGCCCTGCAAAGTGTGAATTGTTTTCCCTCATAAAATCTGGCTCCCTGCAGTAGCCCACCTTTGCTAAAGATTACTGCACTGCCTTCAGCTCAACTGAGATCAAAATTCAAAACGCTAAGTGTGTTTTCCACCAAACTCACATTTTCTTCACTCTATTGTCAAGTGGGAAATCATAGACTGAATGACAGTTTTAGGGGACTATTGGAATATGAATATTATTTTAATTGTGCTTTCTGGAAGTACTAAGCAGTCTAAAAATACGCTATGTTTTTGTATCTTTTACTTTATTTTGCATGACTGCTAATTCTCCATGTTTTTTTTTTTTCCAGTTAGGCAATTTAGGTATAAACATTTATAAGTTCTATGACTTTCCTAAAATTTTTGAAACCTGTTGCACAATAAATACCAATTATGTGTTGTGTCAATTATTATTTTTACTCTGATTCATCTATTAAATTCAAGTCTCCTTTGTGAATTTTCTCTGATTCACGAAGTGTTTAGCTATTTTTAAACGTTCTAAAAATAGCTTTGAGTTTTCCTTTATTTATTTTGCTGATTCTCAGTTTAATTCTGTCATGGTCTGTAGACACATATACATCAGTTGACTGAAATTTGAATCCACAAATATTTATTGACACTTTTTTGGCCTAGTACATGTTTGACTTTGTAGAGTAATCCATGTGCAATTAAAAGAATGAATATTCTATATGTAGAATGTCCTATAAAAGTTCATTAAGTTCACCCAGTTGATAATATTGGTCCAGTTACCTATATCTTCTTGATTTCTGGATTAAAATCTCAACCAATATTGTAGGATTGCAATATTTCTTTTTAGTTTTTCCAGGTTTTTGCTTTGTGTATTTCAACTCTATTTTCTTATGCATACTTTTATGGTTATTGTAGGTTCTTTTTAAATTTATTTTTTATATTTTTTTGCAGAACCAGTGTTTGAAGTCAGGTTCTTGTGCTTGCCAGGCAAGTGCTTATTTTACTGAGCTATCTCCCCAGCCCCAACATAGGTTCTTGATACAGATATATATTAACATTATGAAAAATATTACTTTTTGCCATTAGAGATATTTCTCATAAAGTTTATTAACTATAAATATGATCACTCAAACTCTCATACTCATGGTTTACATCTTATTTTTCATTTTTGAAATCTATTTTGTCATTGAATCAAGATGTAATTAACATAACCCAAGTAGTTAAATCATGTTTTTAATCCATCTAACTAGCAACATTTTGACCACATAATCTACTCATATTTATTTGCTGTGATTATTCATATCATTGTTTTAACATGCATTAATTTTCTGTATGCTTTATTTACATGCATTAGACAAATATTTATGTCCCTTTTGTTCTTCTGTTCTTAGTTGAATGCTTTTTTGTACTAAATAATTTTAGAACATTTTTGTAACCCTTTTACTACTTACTCTTTGCTTTAACAGATTGAGTCCTAATTGAGAAATAACTAGAGGCACCATAAACAATACCATGTTAAATGAGCTTTCTACTAAATTTCTGTAAAAACATAATTTTCAAATATAGCTCCATTATCTTTTATTTGATATTATTATTGTCATTTATATTATTAACTCAATAATATAATGTTGTCATTATCATGGTATACTGTCTTCAGGTTCTTAAAGACTTAAGAAAATAGTTTTCTAAAACATTTACATTTATATTTAATTTTTGTATTAATAATATTTTCCAATTTTTATTCCCTTCATATCTCTTTTTAAATCGGAGACACTCATTCATTTTACGTGACTTCTTTTTGTGCTTTTTGTAAAGAGATCTCTCACACTGAATTATTTTAAGATATGTATTTGCAAATATCTTTAATTCACCATGAACAGAAATGCAACTATTTTGTTGGCACAACATATGCATCATATATTTTATATTTAATATTCAACAGGTACAGAACATAGTTTTCTATTTTTCCCTTTTTCACTCTAGTGAGTAAGCTATTCCACTGCTCTGGCCTCTTGTTATTTAGAAAAGTGAGTTAACTACATTGACATTGTCCTACCACAGTTAGGAACAAAAGTGCTTAATCAGTTCCTCCCTTTGTTCAACTGTAAGTGCCATACCACTCGCATAATTCTCCAGCTTTAATCTTAGGACCATTGTAGTGATTATTTGGTATTAAGTTTAGGAGGTGGATGGCAACACAGCATGTTACTGGCATCAGTAAAACAGAGGGAAAGGCCGCAGATCAGAGGTGCTTGATCCTGTCAACAATGCGAGCTGGTGTAACGTAGTGCCTCTTTCCCATCTTGGCCTTTCTGCCTGTCTCTGCCACTGTCCCATGTGTACGTTTAGCAATTCTTTCCTTGTCATACACAACTTGAACTAAATTTGGTCCACTTGACTATAGAACAGCTACACCTAATCAGTTCATTTCTTTCTTGTTGCTTTCCATATTTTTAGTCTTCAGCACTTGACTATGATACATCGATGTTATAGCATATCATGGTTTGCAAAAGAATAGATTTAATACTGGACACATAGACTTATAACATTATCTTAAAACATTCACCTACAACGTAAAATGTAGAAGAATACAAAAAAATCTGTCTGCTCTCTAAGAATCTAAAGAATAGAGCAGAGGCCCTGGAGCCTCTGGAAATACTCCATGCAAGTTCCTGTCAGGAGGTGGAGAACTCTTCAGTGGAGCCAGAAGACCATACTCACAGGCAAGATCAAAGCCCATGCTGGAGTTTCTCCAACAAGAACAGCTCAAGCTTCCAGGAAGAAGGAAAACAACCAACCTTCTCCAGGAAAACCAGCCTGAAGGCGACTTCATACCTCCATTTCTCATTTTATACTGCTCCAGCGACAGTTCTCAGGTGGGTCTTCCACAGCCAGTACTACTCTGCCTCAATTCAGCTGGATGTTCTTATTCACTGGGCCCATTAATTATTCTAACACACACACACACACACACACACATACACACATTGTTTTTCCACAAATGTTGGAAATCATTAGCAGTTATTTCTTTGTAAACAGGATAAATTTAAGGATTTTGTTGTTAAATGGACTCAACCAGAGAACATACTGTTTAAGGGAAATAAATAAGACCTACATTTGCAAACATCATATTGTTTCCTTAGTGTTGGAACCAGAAAGAAAAACTGGAATCTGATGGGTACAATGAGTACTGGAAAAAGTGAATTAGTTACTCAGAAGGAGAGTTACTGAGCTGAGGAGAAGGACAGGCGAGGGATTGAAGAAAAGAGATTTATTTATGTATGTAAGCAGAATGGTCTGGACAACTGTACTGTGCATTTCTGCTGATCTATGGAAAGGAACAGAAAATACTTAATTTCTTTTATCTTCTTTTTGCAATTGTTTGCCATTTTTATCTTCTTAATTTCTTATACATTTGTTTATTGTTTTCTTATTCCAATTCTGCATGCATATATCTGATAACATGAATAACTAGTTGGAAGATAACACTATCCTGTGAAATTCATATTGTTTTGTGAAATATCACTTGTAACTACTTTTTAAATACTATTTTGTACTCTCTTTAAAAAAATAAATGTCTTCTCTCATTCTTTCTTGTATTCCCTCTCCTAATTTCTATTGCACTTATACTGATGCATGTAAATTTTGTTCCACACATGTCTGGAGCTTATTTTTTTCATTTCTTTTGTATCTTTCATCTTCCACTGCATAATTTCAATTTCTTTAAATTTAAGTTCACTGGTGGTTATTTTCTCTGCCAATTTAAATTGAGTTTCTTTAGTAAGTGTTAGTTCATGTTATGTTTTTCAATTTAAAACATGACATATGATATTTTATTCATGGTGTCTCTAACCATCATTACTCTCATACTTTTCAAAAATTATTTAACAAGTGTGTGACAACTGTTTTGAAGTATTTACCTAGAGTCTTTTAAACCCAACATATAAAACACTCAGAAACCGATTATACAGTTGTTTTTTCCTTCTAGATTAGGGTCACATGGAGAGAAAACATTCTCTCAGACTTTCAACAGAGCAAATTGGTCAAGCAATGGCCATGACTCATCCACATGGCTGATACTGACAAAGGATGTACAAAGTATGGTACAGGGTTTCAGTATAAATCCTGAGGGGACTTGACTGACCTTATCAGATACAAAAGTTACATTTCTTGTTGTATATGTCTCTTTATCTTGGTCTTAACCATCCAGCAGAAAAGTACAAAAATGAGGTATAAAAGTAAAGCCATATTAACATGCTGAGCTGTAAAAGGCTCAAGTCAACAACTTCTGGCATTGCCAGTCCTACGGACAACCCAGTATTATTATGGACTACTGGACTATATTGGAAAATTTTGCTAAATTCACACACCTACAATATTTAAATTGCAATGGAATATCCTTTTGTGACAAAACTTAACAAAAAAGGGGATACAAATGCATGACCATTTTGTATCTGTATATTCAAAGTAGGTAGGATATACAGCTTCATTCTCTTAATTCAATGAATAAAAAGATTTGTACCAATAGTGTTCAGACACGATATCATGTCTGCATCTTGTACAATGAATAACTACTAAGACAACAATATGTAATGCATTACTTATTGAAACTGTCCTAGTAATCAGTTTTGAAACTGTCTCATTGCTATTTCTGAATAAAATTGTTTTAAAAAGTTAAAAATAATTAAAAACTCTTGGCCATCTCAATTTAGTAAAGCTTCTGTTTAACATATCTGGTTTTGCGTAGGGGAACAGAAAGTAGGCCACCATAGAATCTTACCTGCTTTTACTTTCTGTTGTGTCATTTTGTTTCCCCGCATCACATATGCAAATCTTTGGGGCTGGCCAGGATTAAGAGGCTCAATTAGACTGTCACCTTCTCTCTTGTGTGTGCACACTGTCTGAGTCTGCTATAGGCTTCTATAATCATGCCACTTTATACAATATAGGCCATTTGTCCTTCCCTCTGCCCTGCCTCAGAGTTCCACAACAATGCATGCTTCAGTGGCATCCACTGCTTCAGTCCCCTGAGTCTCTTCAAATAGTAAAATCCTACCAGACCTCTGACCTTCCCTCTTCTGATAAAATCTCTGTATTAAAGAAACTGAGCAATAAGGTGGAAAGATAACTGGGAATGGCAAGGATTCAACTGTTCTTATCTGAATTCAATTAGTTTTTTCCCAGAATAACTGCTTCTCAAAATATTACATTCTCTTAGGTCTGGTGTGGTAACACATGCCTGTAATTCCAGCATTCTGGAGGATGAAGCAAAAGGATTTCATGATTTCAAGACAAACAGTGAGTTCAAGCCCAGCCTGAACTATGCAGTGAGATCCTGTCTCAAAAAAAAAAAAAAAAAAAAAACTTAATAAATTACAAATCATTGGATGTAACAGACAAATAAACCAATTATGTTATCAATTTTCCTTCATCATATTCCTTTTCTGGAGAAAAGCTTGCCAATGTTCTTACCTGCAACACCTGGGAAAAGTCTCGGGATGGTTTTTCTTACACATAACTATATGCACTCAGTTTTCATATTATTTCTTAAGAATAACTTTAGGTCTAGAATTACATTATCTTTCTTTAGAAATTATTTGATTTTCTTCTTTCAAAAGCAAATGTATTAACTTATCACTCAGAATCAACAGACTTCAACATGCGATGAAACTTCCTTGTCATTACAGTTGCAGCTTGAGGATCCTCCAAAGTTAGAGAGCTTACTGTTTTTTCCTCTGACCTTTCCTCCTTCTGAGACACGGAATCTAGAACTGTTGGGCTCAAGAATGCTGCTGCGTCTACTCCCTTAATCTTTACATTTACAATCATCTGAGTCTCAAAAATAAATATATGTATTTTTCTGATTCTGGACTGAAGTCCATGGCCTTTAAAAGTGTCAGTTACTAAGTTTATGAAGTCCCACCTTATTGTCAAGTAATATACTTTTCAACATTCTTCTTAGCCAAATTTATTTTAAGTAGTAAATTTCTCATTTCCTTTCAGTATTTTCTTTGGATACATCTTCTACAGAGTGCTTGATGTCAACCATTTGAATGTGGGAAAGCTTTTAGCCAAATCCAGTATGTCATTAAACATCAGAACACCCATACTGGAGAAAAGCTTTTTGAATGTAATGACTGTGGAAAATCCTTCATCCAGAAAGAGAACCTCCTTTTCTATAAGAAAATTCACACTGGAGAGAACCCTTTGAGTGTAAAGACTGTGAGACAGCTTTCATCTAGAAGTCAAACCTCATCAGACACCAGAGAAGTCACACAGGAGAGAAAAACCCTTCATATGTATAGAGTGTCATAAGATCTTTAGTGGCAAAACAAATTTTACTGAACATGAGCAAATACAGCTGGAGAGAAATCCTTCAAATATAATGAATGTGGAACAGCTTTTGGCCTGAAGAAGTACCTCATGAAGCACCAAAACATTCACACTGGAGAGAAACACTGCAAACGTAATGAATGTGGAAAAGCCTTTTCTCAATGAACATCATTTATTGTACATGTGAGGATTCATTCAGGTGATAAACCTTATGAATGCAATGTATGTGAAAAGCCTTCTCTCAGAGGTCTTCTCTCATGGTGTACTTCTCTGAAGCCCCATAGGTGAGAAGCCCTATGGTTGTAGTAACTGTGGGAAAGCTTTTCAAAGATCTCAGCTCTTGCCCTGCATTTGAGAATGAACACACAGAGGTAAGAGGCCTTATCAATGTAGTGAATGTGGAAGAGCTTCATCCAGCAGTCACACCACATTAGACAACAGAAAACCCATACTCATTAAGACCTGTAAATAGCATCAGAATGGGAAAGCACACACCAGGAATTTGTATCTCACAGCACAACAGAAATATTTGAAATAGAGCATCCTCAGTGAGATGAACTTTTCAATAAATGATAAGACTTGAGAGAACACCAAAACTTTGTACTGAAGAAAAAGACATTCGTATGATAAAAAGACTGGCAAAAAAAGTACTACATCAGAAGTAACACTGACTTTAGATGCATTTCTCTAAAACTGGGAACAGAAAATAAAAATTGAAAACAAATGTCTTGCTACAATGTTGTATATGCTGTGTGAAAATATGTCATTGTTTATCCTTATTTTTATAAATATTTTTCTTCACATTCTGTAGTGATTTAAAGTTTTACATAAAAATACTTGATGGAAAATACCTGTTCCATGCTATGTCTAAGTTGCTTGATATTCAAATAGATAATGAGGTTAAGCTCAACTCCCTATGTTATGGGTAATAATATCATTAAGCTTCTCTTCTGAAGTATTAAGAACTTAAGTTTACAGACCAAAAATTAGAGATAAAGAAGCGATACAAGGAGAGCCAACACTTTGGCCCTAGCTTTTCAAGGTCAGTGAGGACTCAGGACACAGGAGAAACTGTACTGTAATATCATGGAACTCAGTTTACCCCAAATTTACTGATCAAGAAGATTATGGTTCCACAGATTAAAGTGATCAATGATATAGAGTGTGTCTAAGGAGAGTCACATGAAGATGAAACATTCTCTCAGGCTTTCACAAAGAGAAAATTGTTCAAGTAGCAGCTGTGACTCATCCAACATGGCCGAAACTAACAAAGGATCTACAAACTGTAGTACAGAGTTTCAGGGTAAATCCTGATGGGATTTGACTCACCTTATCAGATATAAAACTTGCATGTATTATTATATAAGTCTTATTTTATCTTGGTCTTAACTATCCATCAGAAAAGTACAAAAATGAGGTATGACAAGTAAATTCATATTAATATGCTGAGCTGTAAAACCTCAAATCAACAAATTCTGACATTGCCAGTCCTATGAACAACCCACTACTATTATGGTCTACTGGACTATATTGGATTATTTTGATGAATTCATGCACCTACAATATTTAAAGGACAATGGAATACCCCTCTCTGACCAAACTAAACAAAAAATAGGGATATAAATGGAGGACCATTTTGTATCTGTATACAAAATAGGATAGATACACACCTACTTTCTCTTAATTCAGTGAGAAGAAAGATTTGTACTAATAGTGTTTGGATGAAATATCATGTCTGCATCTTGTACTATGAATAACCACTATGAAGACAATAATTTGCAATATATTAATTATTGTAACTGTCCTGACCTGCTTTGAAACTGTTTCATTGCTACTTGTTTCTAATAAAATTAATTTTTAAAAAGGAAAATAAAGGATTCTTATTACCCTCAGCTTAAATCTGGCAATCTTTTCCAGTATAAGAAAAGTTACAAGTAATGCAAAGAACCAACAAAAGCACATATGCAAGTAATAAGTATATGCAAGCAATTAGTGTTTGTGATAATCATTCAGAAAAGAAGAAAAGATTCTAGAAACACCTATGCATTTATTTGAATTTGGAGTATGAAAGAAAAGGCATTAGGAGAAGCAAAAATATTTTAAAAAAATATTTAGAGGTAATTGTTATCTAAAACTCGATCACAGTTTACACAGAAAAGTGAAACTCCCTGGAATGAAGACAGCATTATAAATAAGCAGGGTACAAAAATGGTGTGACCTTAGGAATTAGAAAACTTTTCTTGCAACAAATTCAAAAATTTATACTTAATGTGCATACTCAGTAAATGAGTTCTCACTGTAGCTTAATTTGTAGAAGAAGCTCAACATTAGAAACAATTTCAGCATCCATATAGAACAAGAATGCAAAGTTCTTATGATAGAATACTATAAAAATGCAACGGATAAAAGCCACATGTTCATGGAAATACCTAAACAAAGTTGAGAAGGAAAAAGTTTGGAAAACAATATATAATTCAGTACCTTTCCATATTTGTATTATAGGGCTGAGGAAATGGCTCAGTAGAATAAGTACTTCCCTGGCAACCACAAGGTCCTGAGTTCAATCTCTGGTTCTGCAAGAAAAGAAAAGAAAAAAACAAAAAAACAAATTTGAATTACAAACATTTGCTTGATGAGACTCAATACTTCATATATCGAATGGTTGCACATACATATGTAACTATTTTTTAAATCAATTGGAAGGAAACAGACCAAAGTCCTGATGGTGACCTGTGAGGAATGGAGAATGGATGGGAGTGAGTGTGGGGGTGGCGTGTGGTGGGGCTTCATTTCTTACATAAATATTCACTTCTCTGCAAGTAAATACATGAAGAAACTGACTAATTCTGTGCTATAAGTTTACCTTGTCTAACTTCTTGTACGTTTTATGTTTTGGCAGAACCAGTGATTGAATTCAGACCCTTGCACTTGCCAGGGAAGCGCTTATCCCCTTGAGCCATCTTCTTGGCCTTTTTGTACATTTCTGTACATTTAAAGATTCACAAAATTAAAAGAATAAGGTGATGAGAATCTATACCTGTAGAATTACATTATAATAAATTCCCAAATGCTAAAATTATATAGAATTATTTCTGAAAATTTTATCATCAATGAGTGGATGTACTTACTGTATGTAATATGAAATCTATTTTATTAAAATTTGAAATTATGACAAAAAGTAAAATAAAAGATTTCCTTACACCTTATAAATAAAAACATTAATGCTGTTCATTTCTCATTAAGTATTGCTGTTTGGAGTTTACTTATTGAATTAGAAGGTAGAGCTACAATTTGATCTCATCCTCAGAGTACCTCAAAGTGCTTTTGCAAGGTCCAGCACTGGATAGCAATCTTCCCTACTGTATAGAGTGCACTGTTTTTGTTTTCTTTTACACTGTTTTGGTCAGTGCAGCAAAGATGTTAAATATCTGTATTCATCTGAATATCTGTTTAGCCTATCTTACATTTCAAGAGTGTACATGGCTCATTTTTCTTCATTATTTTTCAGGAGCCAGTGAGAATTTTAGCTTTTAAATAGGTCATTTATTGATCTCTTTCATTCATAAGTATGTACTTATTTTGCATTATGACACAAGTTATGACTTTACTTGCAAACTTTTACCAAGGTTTTTTTTTTTTTTTTTGAATGTTAGTTTAGGTTAGAATGTAATACATTACACTGATTAAAAGTTGAGAAATTTATTTACCAGGTTGCAATTTGAACCCAATTTGAGCCAAAATATTAAAAGCAGTATCCTTGGGCCCTACTAAAATTAAATTGCCTATTCCTTAGAAGTAAAATGAAGTAAATAATACTATATAACATATATTAATAAAAGACAGAAAGCTGTTGTACAAAAAAGAGACAAAAACATTAACAATTAAAATGTCTCCTTCCTTTCAGTGGTAAAATATGAAACTTAAAATTTAAAATGTTCCTTTCTGATTTTATCACGATCATTTGCTTGTTCACCTCAATAATTGTTTATCATTGCTAATGATAAGCCAGTTATGCTCGGGATCCTTTCTAGACCAAGGGAATACAAAGTGAATAACACATATTACTGTACTCGCGAAGCGTATGTTCTGTTTGTGACCCCCCTCTTATCCAGATGTTTCTTCAAGATTCACTTCTCTCTCTTAATTCATTTTAGGTGATGAATCTGACTGTCTACATGGCCCATTTTGTTAGACCTGATAGTGTTCTTTTAACATGATAATTTTCATTTCCTTGGGGGTAAAATATAGGCTTCCAGTGTCCAAAGCTTTCATTAGAGTGGCTTGGGCTGAAGTAAAATTGATATATGCAACAAAAATTGGCCGCTTGCTGTTCAGTACTGTACAATGAAATTAACTCTAAATTCATAATTAAACTCAGAATTTCTTCAACAACAAAAGAAAATCTGTAGCATTTGT
Source organism: Ctenomys sociabilis (assembly GCA_004027165.1). NCBI lineage: Eukaryota > Metazoa > Chordata > Mammalia > Rodentia > Ctenomyidae > Ctenomys > Ctenomys sociabilis. Next base: position 46,598 of record PVKA01004874.1, read on the forward strand.
TTTAAGGTCAGTGAATTTAAGATATGTCCATCATTCATGATAGTAAGACAAAATACTTAAAATTAGGGTTCCTTTTGCAATACAGATTATCTGCTTAACATAAATGACTTAGTGTCCAAAAAATTAAAGATTAAAATGTGATGCAAAGTTTTAGTTCAGACTTGTACTGGGGATATAGCCATTATCTTGTATATATTAGTTAATCCAGAAAAGTTAAAATAATCTTTAGGGATTACTTCTGATCTCAAAAGAAATTGCCACTTAATATGCTATTATACCTGTCTGCAAGTAATTTTCATTGAGTATACCTGGCATGTTAAATTCAGAACTGTCAGAATAAATTGCTTCTGAAGAGTGGCAGAATACCTACCTTAAGATATACATGTAATAAAACTGAAATCATCAGAGAGACAAAGAGAAATACAAGGGAGGGAGGGAGAGAGAGAGAGAGAGAGAGAGGCAGAGAGACAGAGAGACAGAAAGAGACAGAGTGAGAGTGAGGCAAGAAGAGTAGGACGAAGTTGTGAATATAGAATTTCATATTGCTGTCATATCCTGAAAAGAAATATTATAGAGGTTGAAAATAAACCAATCACTTAGGTCCCCCACACAGAGAGTTTAATGCAATTAAGTGTATGGAAGTACTTTGTGCTAACTGATCGTGCTACTGGAGCTTCAATTAAAAGTATAATCTAGAAAAAGTCACTGAACACCCCAAACTTACATGATTTTGCCTATTAATTGAAACCTGGTTACACAACATGTCTACCAGTAAAATCCAAATATGTGTATTTTTCAACATTTTTCTCAAGGTGATTTTCAGCAGATACAATAAATTTATCCAAGATTAACTTTTAGAAGAACTGAAGTACTAGGTATCTAATAATGTATTATAAAAATGGTGTTTAATAAAAATGTTTTAATGAATGTGTTATATAAGAAAATTATATCCTTCCTTGGCCTGAATTACCAGTTCTATTACAAGTTTGAATATTTTGAATACATTTGGGCAGAGGTATTTTGTGATACACAAAATAATTACATGAACTTAGGTTTTCATTATAAATGATAATGCCAAGAAATTCATCAGTATAATTATTCAAAAATATATTCTTCCATGTTTCTTTTAAAAAAATTTATCAGTATATCATTGCAATTCATAGTCTTCAATCTTGGGCAGCAGCTGCGTGTATGTGCTGAAGTTTTTATCTTATTTTTTTCCTCTTCCCTTCTCTTCCACTGTGCCCTCCTTCTCTGGGTTCCTTTGTTCATTTTTTTTGCACATGTTGATATTATTTGTCTTAGCCCATATTACAGCATACAGTGTTGGCATTATTTGGGATTATCAGTTCCTGTATGGAGCACAGCACATCTTTATCCTTTTTATTTTCTCTTCCCCTCCTCTTCAGGCCTCATCCAGTCCCAATAGGCAGCTTCCCTATTGCAAGAGATCTATCCCTTAATCCCGTCTACCCATCCTATACCACTTTGTGTGTTTGTACTTTGCTTCACATAGGTGAGAGATACCATATTGTATTTAAGCTTGTGTGTCTGATGGATTTCATTCAATATTATACTTTCCAGTTTCATCATTTTTTTCTAAAAATATCTCTTGTCATAATTTTCTGCCATGTTTCTTATGCATAATAGTGACTCCATAAATAATATTTAATAAACCAGTCAAATGATGAAGACACAATTTCACAACATTGTTAGATATTCTAGATTCTGAATTATTATGCATTCTGCATTCAGTAACTCTGCTTTTTTTTTAACATGGGCGCATTCTTATTTATGGCTGAATGATATTCTATTGTATCTATATGGATAATACAAGAAAATGGGGCCAGAGAGATGGCTCAGTAGGATAAGCAAACAAAAAGCCTGAATTTAATCCCCGGTTCTGAAACAAACAAACAAACAAAAAAAACAGAGAGAGAGAGAAAATGAAGCCCATTGTTCTTTCAGCTAATATGCAATAATAAAACCAAAATCTGCGTTCTGGACCACTGTAGTCAATGAGATCTTAACCTTCAGCTTTGATGCTTGACACTTACTCTCCAATTGCTGCTTGAACACTGCTGTGCCCTCACCTGGCTGTCTGCACCTGGATGTTGCCTTTTTTTTTTTTTTGCCATCTTTGATAAATTTAGTCTCCTGTTAGTGACAGGACGAGATAGTTTTCAATGAAGAAGGAGTGAACTAAGCAATCTGAGTGTCTAACTGCTTTCACACACTCTGATTTGTGCCTCTTTTCTCATCATCCCTGTCTAGGGCTAAACCCGTATTTCTCATTCCTGAGCATGTAGCTTTGTGCAGCTTCTCAGTACTTTCCTCTCATTGGCTTGGATTTGACTTTTTCAGCTGTTCTGTCAGTTACTATTGTTTTTATCTGTGATCTCTCTACCTTCCCCAAACTTATTCTTCCCCACCATTTGTTCAATAGAGCTTAAAAAGTCCTTTATTCAATGTAGTTGTTAGTTACTTAATAATAAAAAATAAGAATGATATTAAAGAAAATCACACTAGGCTTTTTTCCCTTTTTTGTTTTCTTTTTAATTTTTTTATAACTGTAAATTTTTTTTTTTTTTTAGTTTTGAAGTGTAAAGAAAAACAAAACCAAATGAAGACATTGGGTAACACACAACAATACATATGTTACAGATTTTCAGAACAAAAATGGCTGATTTATAATGAATGATATATTATCTATTTTTATTGTCAAAGCTGTTGCTCAGATTAACAGATATAGTTATACAAGATGTGACATAGGATTGAATATTATTGCATGTTTTCAAGAAACCTTAATTTTTGCTTGTGTCCACAGACTTTGTCTGAGACTGAGATTAAGCACAGTGGTCTGATTAATCTTTCAAAAAATAATTTCAAAGCAGCCAAATAGTGAGGGAGTGGCATGGCTGTTATTGGGGACTTTTTGCAAGATTTATATTGAGAATCAAGAGCAAAGAGCCCAGCAGGAGGATTTAAAATGTTGTGGGCTTGGCCAGAAAGGGAGCTCCAATAAAGCTGTTTACTACAAAAATAGAGCTGAGAGGATTTTCCAATGCCAAGAAGGAATAAGAGAGTCAAAAGGATGGCCTGAGGGCATCACTGAAGGTAGAAGGTCTCCACTGTTTGCATTTTCAAAATTGCAAGGGTCAAGGACTTTGCCTGGAGGGGAAAGCCTCAGAGCCTCATGTTCCAGAATTTTGGCAGTGGCCACATCAGGTTCCAGAATGATGCCTGCATGGAGAATTTATTTCTCCGAATCACAGTAAAAGCGCTCAGTGATTCAGGAACTCATCCTGCACAGCCAAGAGGAAAGAAGCCTGGCTACTGCTCCTGCTGGCAGCAGACCTTGGCATCATCTTTGTGGTATTGATTTTAGGTGTTTGCGGAATGCAGGAATTCTGAGGTTAAGAAGGTTTGCACTATAACTTCAGAAGAAGGCCTGAGAGGCCAGGCAGTGCTCCCCTGAGTTGGCAGTGTGTAAAATTGTGAGTGAGCAGCCTATTCTGTGGAAACCCCAGAAGTCTGGAAAAGCCAGGAATGTGGATCATGTAAGAGAAGCTGCAAGAAGGGAGCACAGCTGGCCTAAGAGAGAATCCATGGGAGCTACCACCAAGAATGGTAGAGCCAAATGAGCTTAAAATTTGCTATGGTTTGTTTCAGATGTTCCACATGGAACAATAGAACTTGATTTTGGCCCTTCTAGATTTTGGACTTGCTTTGGTCCCAATGCTTGGTATCCTGCTATGTATACCTTTTGGAAAGGTAATGTTTATCTTGTGCCATTGATGTTAGAAATGTTTAACTTTTCATTTGTACAGGAGTTCACAGTTAAGAGCTTGCCTTTACATTTTAGGGGAAACTTGAGACTTGGAATTTTTGGCAATGTTGAAACTATTGCAACTTTGTAAACTCTTAGAGATAGAATAAAATATGTTTTGCATAAATGGATGTACATGAGTCTTTAGGGGCACAGGGATGGAATGTTAGTTTGTGTATAGGTGTCACCCCAAATCCTCATGCAGTCATGGGGTGGCTTCTGGAGTCTGTGATTGATTATTGTGGATGTGGATGCTGCACTTGCCCTAGGGCAGGTAATTTGCATTATAATGTGAATGGAGAAAGAAGCTAGCTAGCTACATGAGAAGCAGCTCCCCCCTTTTTGCGTTCTTCATCTTTGCCTCCATCATGAAAGGTTGTTTTCTTGCTGTTCTGCTGCTCTGCCTTTGAATATACTGAGTATGGACTGAAATCTCCAGTAACTGTGAGCTAGATAAACCTTTGCTTCCTTTATTTTCAGTGTCAGGTATTTGTCCCAGCAATGAGATAAGAATAACTTAGACATCTGCAAAATTATCTATCAAATTCAATGGAGAGAATAGATATTTCCATGACAAAGAACAACTGAAGAAATTCAAACAAACCCTACAAAGAGTACAGACAGATATTTTAGAAAGAAACAAAAATGACCACAATTTCAACAACAGAAGAGTTTCTATAAAGCAGAGAAAGTAATTAAGCAAAAGGGAAAAGTAAGGAACCTATAGTAAGAAAACAACACTACAAGATAAACCAATATATATCAGGTATAATTATCAACATGTCTCATTTACCCTTCCCTTGTTGCTGGGACAAATACCAAACACCCAAAATGAAGGAAGGAAAAGTTCATTTAGCTCACAGTTACTGGAGGTTTCAGTCCATACTCAGCTGGCTCCAAGGCAGACTGGCCCATGGCAGAGGGCAGCAGTTCATGGGGGTGGAAAGCAGCAAAACAGCAAGAACAAAAGGGAGGAATAACAGCAAATGCAAGAATGGCCACAGAGAACAAATCTGTTTCTCTGTCTCTCTTATGCTACATTCAGGAAATCTGTCCCAGGTTGGGTATAGCATTTAAGCCCATAATCCTAGCTGTACTGAGTCCTAGAATCCCAGCACTACTCAGAACAGTAGTCCCAGCCTTGGATCATGAATTAATCATAAACCATAGAACTGTGCCTCAATCACTACATGAAGCTTTGGGGAGACAAATACACACAATCCATAACACAAAAGAAATGTCTCCAATTCATCAATCAAAAGAAGCAGACTGGTAGTAAGGAAAATGAATCCAACAATATGGTGCATCCGAGAAGCACATTTAACTAAAAAAATTAACACACTGGCTGTCAAAGAATTGAAATCAATACTCCATGAGATAGAAACTCAGAAAAAATCAGACTAGTCATTTTGGTTGTTGACAATGTCAACTTCAAACCAGATGAGATTAAAATAGATGAGGAAGGTCAGTACAAACTTGTTATGGCAAAACTGCAAGAGAAAAAGATAACAACTATAAATACTTATTTAAAAATGTGGGAGCACCCAACTATATGAGACAAATTTTATCAGATACGAACAATCTAACGAGATATAACAAATTGTGTCGGGATCTTTAACACTGTGTTGACACAAAGAGGTACATCAACTGTGCAAAGAGTAGGCCATGCAAAGGAGAATTAAACTTAGTTTGTGAAGAAATTGACTTAGTAGACTGTTACAGAATATTCTACCCTACAGTGTCAGTATACACATGTTGTCAACTGCACACAGCCATTCTTCAAATAAATCAGATGCTAGCACATGGAACATGATTAAGTCAATGTAAAGGAATCAAAATTATTCCATGTATATTCTCTGACCACAGTGCAATGAAACTGGAAATTATTCACAAAAGAAACAGCCAAAATTATAAACACATGGGAACTAAATAATACCCTCCTGAATAATCAATGGGTCATAGATGAAATTAAAGAAGAAATTAAACAATATTTACAATCTAACAAAAATGCAAATACAACTTAGTGGAACCTGTGGGATGAAATGAAAGCTGCTTTAGAAGGGAAATTTATAGCAATAAATTCTCACATGAGGTACGTAGAATGAACCCAAATAAACAATCCTATGCTATACCTCAAACTCCTAGAGAAAGAAGATCAAAACAAAAATAAATGCAATGGAGATGAAAAAAACAATACAAAAAATTAATGAGTCAAAGAGTTGATTCTTTGAAAGAATAAATAAAATTGAGAAATGCCTAGCCAACCTAATTTTAAAAGGGTAAGAAAAAATTCAAATTTATGCAATGAGGAATGAAAATGGTGAAGTCACTACAGACCTTATAAAATTTCAGAAGATTATCAGTACTTAATTTCAAAGTCTTTACTCTCACAGACTCAAAAATACAGAAAAAATGGACAGATTCCTAGGCACAAATTCCTACCAAAAATAAATCAAGCGGATATAATTCTGAATAACTCAATATCACTCAATGAAATTGAAAATGCAATAGAAAGCCTGACAACAAAGAAAATCTTATGTCCTAATTGATTCAGAGCTGAATTCTACAGAATCTTTTGAGAGGATCTAATGCAAACTTTCTCAAACTCTTCAATGATATTGAAGTAGAAGCTAGTCTTCCAAACTCATTCAGGAGACAAATATTACTATGATACCAAAGTCAGGGAAGGATATAACCTAGAAAAAAGTACAGGCCAAACTTGCTAATGAACATAGATGCAAAATTCCTTAATAATATACTAGGAAACAAAATGCAGCAAGTCATCAAGAGCATTATACATCATGACCAAGTATGATTAATCCCAGAATACAAGGATTGTTTAATATATGCAGAATCATATATGTAACACACCTCATCAGCAGAGCCAAACACAACAATCATATGATCATCAAAATGATGATGAAAAGATGCAGAAAAAATATTGACCACTCCAATATTCATTCATGATAAAAACACTACTGAAAATCAAAATAGATGGTCTTTACCTCTATCTCATAAAAGCCGTGTATAACAAACTAATAATCAACATTATACTTAATGGACAGAAATTGAAAGCCTTCAATTTAAATTCAGGAACAAGACATAGATGCCCATTGTCATCATTCCTGTTCAATATAGTCCTGGAAACATTAACCAAAGCAATTAGACAAGAAAAAGAAATAGTGGGAATAAGGATTAGAAAGGAAGCAGTGAAATTATAATTATTAAAAAAAGAATTTATAATTATTTGAAGATGATATAATACTGTACATATTAGACTCCAAAAACTCCACTAAGAGACTTGTAGATTTAATAACCAAATTAAGTAGCATAGCAGATACAAAGTTAACATTCAAATATCAATAGCATTTCTATACACAAACAATTAATGCACTAAGAGATAAATTATGGAAACCATAACTTTTACAATAACACCTCTAAAAATGAAATATTTGGGAATCAATCTAACGAAGAAAGTAAAAAGTCATACAGCAGAAATTACAGTAGTGTGAAAAGAGATTGAAGAGGATTTCAGAGCATGGAAAAATATTCCTTGCTACTGGATAGGAAGAACCAACATTGTGAAATGGCCATTCTCCCAAATTGTTGTACAGATTCAATATAACCCCAAATAAAATACTATTAAATATGTCAAAGATCTAGAAAAAAATTCCTATAATTCATTTGAAACTGGAAGAGATGTACCATAGGGGGGAAAAAAAACCTGAATAACAAAGGAGGAGGACTCACAATTGCTGACTTGAAATTATACTGCAAAGCTACTGTGATAAAATTAACATGGTACTGGAAAAAAAACCCAATCTAAGGATCAATAGAGCAGAATAGACAATGTAGACACAAGCAAACCCAGCCATCTCAACTTTGACAAAGGGACTAAACACTTTCATTGGAGGAAAGATAGCCTGCTTAATAAATGGTGCTAGAAATATTGACTTTCCACATGCTGAAGGCTGTGGAAAGCCTTCACCTATCACCTAGCATACCTATCACCTTGCACAAATCTACAGTCAAAATTGATCAATAATTTAAATATTAAAACTGAAACACTAAATCTTCTGGAGGAGAAAAGAGAAAGAAACCTTGAGCCCATAGTAGTAATTAAAGAGTTCATGAACAAAAATTGAACTGCCTGGAAAATACTCTTAAGAATCAACAATTGAGCTGTTGTCTTTTTAAATGGTAGCCTCATGTCAAAAGAAATCACCAACAGTGTGAAAAGAAAACACTGCCTTCTAGAACATGCTAATATTTTTTAAAAATTGATGCCTCCAAAATTCAAAGACCTAATCCAAAAGTGGGCATCTGAGATGGATATATACTTCACAAGTGAAGAAATGTAAATGTCAGACAAATATATGATAAAATGTTCAACACGTTGGTCATTCAAGAGACAAAAATTAAAACAATGCTGAGATACCATCTTACACCAGGAGGAATGGCTGTCATCAAGAAGTCAACCAATAACAAATGGTTTAGAGGCTATGGGTAAAAAGGAATGTTTCTCCACTGTTGGTGAGAATACCGGCTCGTGCAACCATTATGGAAATTAGTATGGAGATTCTTCAAAATGTTAGGATTGGAGGTCCTTTTCAAGTTAACTGTTCCTCTCCTGGGTATTTTTCCAAAAAGGCTGAAATCATCATGCCACAGCAATATATGTGCACCCATGTTTATAGCAGTACCCGCTTGTCATAGCTAAATCTTAGAAACAACCCAAATGCCCATCAACTGAAGAATGGATAAAAAGGTATGATACTTTTATACAGCGGAGTATTATTCAGCTATAAAAAGATAATTTTGAGGCTTTTTTAGATAAATGGATGCAGCTAGAGACTTTACTGTTATATGAAGTAAACCAGATCCACATGTGCAAGCATTGTATTATTTCACTAATGTGAGAAACTGAAAAAGTAATGAAAATCTAAAAGTTTGACAGATACTGTGAAAGAGAGAAATTTTTCAGTGGAAAGTAAAAACTCAAATGAGGAAAAGGACAAATGAAAGAAGGGAAAATATATTCATTTATATATGCAGAATAATTTAGTTAATTGTATTATTGATTTCTGCTAGTGTTTTGAACAGCTTAATTTTTTAACTCTGATTTTCTGCTCTTTAATTCCTTATAATTTCTTTGTTATTGTTTTCTTTTGGTCTAAATGAATTTTGCACATTTATACCTTTTAATATAAACAAATAATTTTAAGATAGCATCATACAACAGCCATTATTAAATTTCTATTTATTTAATGAAATCTTGTTTCTAACACTTTTTTTTAAAGATAATTCAGTGGACTAAGTGCCTACTAATGCTGTTTTTTTTTTCTATCACTATTTTGTATTCTTTAAAAACAAAAAAAATCTTTAACTAATTATAGTATTAATTTTAATAATCTATTTTTATTATGGCCTTTCTACTTGCATCATGGTCTTCTACTGAACCTAGGCATATCACTTCTAAAAAGTTTTTATTTTAAGAATAATCAATATCTCCAGTTATTATTGTTTACTTTGTTAAAGCTGTAGAGAGACAAATAATGTTATTCTGACTGGTCAAAGGGCCTCAGGGTCATAATCTCAGTACTCTGCAAGCTGAGGCAGGAGGACCAGGAATTAGAGCCCAGGTTGGACAACTTAGTGAAATCCTTTGTCAAATTAAAAATATTTATAAAGTGCTGGGAATACAGCCCAGTGTGAAGATCCTAGGTGCAACCCTGAATTACACAGCACACTCTAATGTGATTTTTTTTTCTTATTGTAATGAACAAAAAGAACAGTGGCATTCCAATCAGTGGGACAGGACTGTAGATGTAGTTCTGCATTTCTAAGCCTACCCTACCATGTAACAACTATGCAATCTTATTTTTCCTTTTTTATTCTTAAAGAATACAAATAGTGATAGGAGAAAAACATTAGAAATGAAACAAGATTTTACTGAACAAAGTAATAAGAGTTCATTAATGGTTGCTGTCTTACCTGATGCTATCTTTAAATTAGTTGTTGAGGGGCTGAGGAGATGGCTCTGTGGAATAAGTGCTTCTCTGACAAGCACAAGGGCCTGAGTTCAGTCCCTCGTTCTGCCAGAAATAAATAAATAAATAAATAAACAAATTAGCTGTTGAGATTACCAGATATAAACATGTTCATTTAAACAAAACAAAACAACAACACAGAAGTTAGAAGAAATTCAAAGGAGGAAAATAAAACTAAGCATTAATTGCTCCATTCAAAAGACCAGCAGATCAACAATACAATTGTCCAAACTATTCTGCATACATACCTAAATATATTTTCCCTTCTTTCATTGGTCCTTTTCCTCATCCCAGTATTTCCTTTCCATTGAACAATTTCTTTCCCCTTTACAGTATCTCTTATATATTTTAGCTGTGTCTTCTTTAGATATATTGAGCAATTCTTTCATTATTGTTGTCATTTCCATTTTCACCCACCCGGAGAGACTATTTCTGATCTGATTTCCTCCATAGCCTGATGTAATTGTTTCTTTATTTCAGTTGCTGTCATCTCAAAAATTTCAGGTGTGTGACTTCCACATTCTTCTGTGATCCTGTCTCCTAGACTCGTTTTGGGTAAACTAGAGGTCTGAGATTACCTTTTGTCATTTTTTACAGTGATGGTTGTCAGGCAGGTTACAGGTGAACAAGGTTCTGAGGATGATGAGTGCAGGCAGAAGTGCAAAGCTCTCTCAATGGTGGCCCGGCACAGGGTAGTGTTCCACAAGGTACAGAAGGTCCTTGTGGTATTCAAGATTCCTTGGTTGTCTTTAGATTGAGGAAGGGCAGCTGGACTCAGAAAACTCTGGGAAGGGACAGGGGCCAGCCCACCAGATCTCTCTTGTGCTCTTCAGGCAGAGTAGAAGCTGCTGGACTTAGTAAATATGGCGTCAAGGCTGGGGGCTCGGGGCTCGGGTTGCCTATTTTCCTGGAATCTTCACATTAAAGAGGAGGTGCCTGGTGGTGGGCAGGGTCTAGCCTACCAGTTCTCTCCGGCAGCCTTCAAGCTGAGCGGAAGCTGCCAGACTCAGTATACTTCAGCAAGAAGGCTGTACCTTTTAGATTTTCATGGCTTTTTCAGGTTCTCCCATTAGTGTGACAATGTGATGATTGCACATGTGCATCGTATTTATTTCTTAGACCAGAATAGTCTCTAGCTCCATACATTTATCTACAAAAGCCTCAAATTTATCTTTTTTTTAAATAGTGGAATAATATTCTATTTTGTAAAACTACCATATCATTTTTAGACATTCCTCAGTTGATGGGCATTATTCTGTTATACAAAATACTAAATTGGTCTTGCTTTATTTAAAATTCAATTCAGTTGTTTGAATTTTTGAAATTATTTACTTATTTGGTACAGTCTCCCTATGCAGCTCAAACTCAGTGTTCTGCCTTTCTCACCCTCCCAAGCACTGGGATCTGAAGGGTGTACTACCACTACTGGTTCAGGTGGCTGGATATGTGAAGGGCCTGCATGACATGCAGTACTAGGATCAAATCTAGGTCCTTCCGCCTACTAGGCAGATGATAAACCATCAGGCTATCACCCGGCCCCATCTATTCACTACATAATTCTATGAGAGGCAAGATTTGCACTAATGGTGGTTGGACAGGATATTATGTTGGCTTCTAGTACTATGGACAACCGCTAGGAAAATAACAAGGTAGAAAGTATTAATTATTGAATTTTGGATATAATTCAGGTATAAAAAGTAAGATACGCAAACAGCTAAACTCTCTTAATTTACTGATAAGAGACATATCGTATAATAATGTCTGTCAGTATAATATCACGTATACACCTTCTATGACATCAAAACATTATGAAAACAGTTTGCAATGTATTAATTTATCAAATCCATCTTGTCAAGGTATCTTAAAACTGTCTCATTGATATTTGTACTTCAATAAAACAAAAATGAAAAAAAAAAGTAAAAAAAAAAAAAAAAAAAAAAAAAAAAAAAGAAGAAACGGGGATTGAACTCAGGCCCTTGTGCTTGCCAGGAAAGTGCTTATTCCATTGAGCCATCTCCCACCCCCTTGATTTAATTAGTTTTTCAAGAGACATTAAGGCATAGTAAATTGTGATAATTGGTAATTTACACAATCAAAAGTCAAGGTCTTACTGGCTTTCCCTAAGATCCTATTAAGAGGAATGAGTTAATAGTCAAAGATAAATTCTCTCAGACTCACTGTAAGGAAAAACAAACAAAACCGTCCTCTAAAAAGTTCACTTCCAGCCAAACACTTCAGTCTCAATTAATATAAAACACTAGGATTTTAAATTAAGCTACTGGGCATCCATTTGAAGTCTTGGCCTTGAGCCATGTATTTTTAATTGTGTATAGGAAAATGAGAGTTGCAGAACACAGCACAAAGACAAGTATCTATCACAAGGTATTCTTGGCTTCTACTCTTGCTAGAGACAAAACTGTTATTTCACAAACTGGGAAATATGAATGGTTCGTAGCATATAATATGAATTCAAGATCAATGCTGACAATGAGAAATGGGCAAGAGAATTCCAGGAAGGAAAAAGTGCAGCAGGAATGCTTTTGGTCATGTCATGGTACTAGGAAGACCAAAAAAAAAGGACCTTGAGGGTACAGGGCAGAAGGCATAAAGATCGAAGTTTTCTGAAAAAGGAAAGGAGCACCATCATGGGTGCACAACTCAATTTTTCCTTTAACTCAATTGCAGTTTTTGTTCCATTAAGAACAAAAGATTAGACGTCCTTAACAAGACTACTATAAGGCAGAAGCAAGGTTTTGACAGGCACAAAATCTGAGAGTGATAAGAATTGGGGTTCATTATACAACAATAAGGATGGACTTCATAAAAAACCCCAACTTAGTTTCCACCCTCGTAGGTGCTATCAATCTAGGAGAAAAGGAAGCAATAGTCACATCTCGACTTAGCAAGCTCCAGTGTGGTCTTGACTCAGCTCACTTGTGGGCTGGATTCTGAGCATTCACGCATTCCATACACAGAGGATACTGTGAGTCCTTGTTGGAAAAGCAGTGTCCCTTATGCTCTGCAATTCCCACATACTGTGCTTTGCATAGAATGGAATTACTAAACATACAAGAAATGAAAACAAAAGACCAAATAAACGATATGAATAGACTTGTAGATGGTCCAGGAATTTGAATTATAGGCAATCAACTATTGGAAGAAAATGTTCAAAAATAAAACTGAAATGTATAGTAGAGTTCAACTCAGAACTCAAGGAAAACACAGCAAAAGGCAAGAATGCAATAGACAGCTTTACTAGCACGTTTGCCACACTGAAATAAAGGAGTCACTGACTGAAAGCATGAGTATGAAATGTCCAATACGTACTACTTAGGAAAAAGAATATTACAAAGAAATAAGAGACAAGGTAAGCTCTAATGTATATAAGGTAAAATTCCCCCAATAATGAAATGAACATGTAGAACAGAAATAACATATCAATAAGAATTAAAAAGTACAACGAATATTGGAATTTTAAGAGTGTATTACTATAAGAAACACATTGCTAATAATCCCCCTCAGTATACTCCTTATTTTGAATATTTTCCAATTATTCTTGTCACTTTCTCGAAGTTCTCTGTTGTGAATGTCTTTAGTTGGTTGCTCTGTCATGTCTGTTTTCATGTAAAGAATCAATTCAAAACATTTACCTCCTATGATCATTTTTACTTTGACTTTGAGGAAGAGCTAAAAATTGCATGGTAAATAAGTGAAGATTTACTGTATTAATTGAGTAGTCACTGATGTGCCAGAAGTGTTATGTGACATGCAGTGTTGTCATGATTAAAACTGTCCATTTCATAGGCTATGCCATTTACAAATGCTCTAGTTAGCCATTATGATACTCAGAGTTTGTTCATTTTCGTGGACACAAATTCAGCTTCCACATTTCTGTCTAGGTCAAAAATATCAATTTCCCCTTTCTGTTGGATTTAGACTGACATGCCTTTTCCCACAGGGAGTACTAGATCATTGCTATTGAGAGCTCTGAAACATACTATCAGGATCATAAACATAGGCTCAAGTTACAGTCCTCATGATAACATGTCTTAAAAAACTTGAAACTGAATTGGTACAATTATACAACTTCAGTGAAATGTGTTGTTTGTGATCCATGATTTCCAGCACAGTTTAAAATGCACCTTCTCATAGCCATACTCACACTGGTTGTGTACTGAATAGACAGAAAATTACCACACTGTTACTGAGGTTGAGCATGCTTGATGATCCTTGCCTTTCACCCTGGATGGCACCATTCACTCTATTTTCTCTTACACCATTGCTAAAGTGGTAATGGCCATGATAGCGTCACATGGATAAAACAGGTTGAGCATAAAGAAATTCCATGAAATCCAGTTAGATTGATTTAAAGAAAACTATACTATAGTCAAAATGCTGAAAAGGAAAACTAGGAATCCTTCTCCATTGGATACTACACGCTCACTCTACACCATGTCAAAGGATTAAGCTGTGCAGAGAGAAGATGTCCTGGCATCAATGCAAAGTGTGCATGGCTTTCAGTATCCCAAATTTCCCAGTGGGGCTGTCAGTAAACGTCTTAGCTTTAAAATTGTGGAACCCTGATCTGTAGAGTGAGGGTCTGTGATGAATAACATACCAGACAAGAAGCCTTCTTAACAGCTTCGATTAAATCAGCTGACCACAAGTCTATAGGAGTCACACACCATTCTCAGAAACTTCCATAGTATCTGTTATGTATGTGCATTGATGTTTGCACTAGATGAGAGGATTACTTTTCTTTTGCTCCCTCAATATCTTGAAAATTGTGCCTTATTCTTCCTTAAACATCTACCTCATCCTTTTTAGAGAAATATGAGGAAATGAAAGAATTGTTTCATTATTTATCACCAATTTTGTAAGTTGTTGCATTTCTTTTTGTATAGAAAAAATTTATCAAAATCTATATTAACAGCTCTAGATGGGAATTTTTCTGTATATCATTCCTTTTTTTTTTTTTTTTTGGTGGAACCAGAGATCAAACTCAGGCCCTTGTGCTTCCCAGGGAAGAGTTTATTCCACTCAGCCATCTCCCTGGCCCCTTTGTACATTATTCTTATAATTGTGCCTTTATTCTTTGACAGCACAGTAAATGTTTTACTTTTAGGGGATGATCCCAAGTGACACATGAATTTCCAGCAGCTACAAAATGAAAAGAAATCAATTTTGGTGGAGCATTTTCCTCTACTATTGCCAGATCTCTTTGCTTCCCCTTATTTCAAAATCCTACCCCACCATAGGTTTGCATATATTTCTAATTTCCACTGTTTCATTTTCTCTTCTTTCTCCATTGAGATTTTTGTCCCAGTACCAAAACTGGAACCACTCATTTCACTTTAACCTCCATATCCCTCAAAGGAATGGAGATCAATTTAACAGCATCTGGCTTTTCTATAGCACTTACTAAAGGAGAAAACTGTCTCTAAACTTGTCCTTGCCTGATTTTCTATCTTCCTTTTTTAAAAAATAATTTTATTGAGAAACAAATACTAATGAGACAGTTTCAAAACTGATTAGTAGGACAATTTTAATAATAAATACATTTCATATTGTTGTCTTGCTGGTTATAAATTGTACAAGGTGCAGACATGATATTCTGTCCACATACACTATTAGAGCAAATCTTCTTTTTCATTGAATGAGAAGAATGTAGCTATCTATATCGATCTTACCTATTTTGAATACATAGATACAAAGTGGTCATCATTTGTATCCTCATTTTTGTTTAGTTTTATCAGAGAAGGGTGTTCTATGTCCTTTAAATATTGTGAATGGGTGAATTCAGCAAAATATTTCAATATAGTCTATTAGTACATAATAGTAGTGGGTTGTTCATAGGACTGGCAATGTCAGAAGGTGTTGACTTGAGCCTTTTATAGCTCGGTATATTAATATGGATTTACTTTTTATACTTCATTTTTATACTTTTCTGCTGGATGGTTAAGAACAAGATAAAGCAAGATGTATAAGAAATGTTATATACTTTTGCATCTGTTAAGGTCAGTCAAGTCCCCTCAGGATTTATCTTGTAACCCTGTACCGCACTTTGTAGAACCTTTATCAGTGTCAGCCATGTAAATGAGTCATGGCCATTGCTTGACCAATTTTCTCGCTGTGAAAGACTGAGAGATGTTTTCTCTCCATGTGATTCTCCTTAGGCACACTCTATATCATCTATCACATTTTTCTGTGGCCCCATAATCTCCTTGATCAGAAAATTTGGGACACAACTGAGTTACATGATGCTACAACATAGGTTCTCCTATGTCCTGAGTCTTCAGTGAACTTGAAAAGCTAGAGCCAAAATGTTGGCTGTCTTTGCAGCCCTTCTTTTTCTCTAATTTTTGGTCTCCAATCTTAGGTTATTAACCCTTGAGAAGAGAAGCTTATTATTACTCTACAACATATGCAGTTTTTAACCTAACTACCTATCTGATTATCAAATATCTTAAGCATATGATGGAGCATGTATTTTACATCAAGTATTGCTATGTTAAAACTTAAGTCCCTACAGAATGTGAAGAAAACAATTTTTAAAAATTTATAAATGAATAAACACTTATATATTTTTACACAGACATTTAGAAATCTAATCATATGTACTGGGGAGATGGCTCGGTGGAATAAATGCTTCCCTGGCAAACGCAAGGGCCTGAGTTCAATTCTTGGTTCCACAAAACAAAAAAAAAAAAAGAAAGAAAGAAATCTAACCATAAACAACAGTGCAGCAGGATAGCCCTGTGACATTTTTTCCCTTGTCTCTTTTTATCATTTATTACCTTTTTTTTTTTTTTAAACATTTACTTGAGAGACAGTATGGCAATAATTAGTATGTCACGACAAGTGGTATTCCAAGCAGGACCCCACTATTACACATTACTATCTCCAGTGCAGTTGCTTAGTTCACAGATATCAGCACATGTAGTTAGTTAGTCAAGGTTAGAATCCTACCAATTAACTTCTAGTTTCAGAAACCTGCTGATGTTTTTCATTGCCTTACCCATCTTGTTCATATAAATATATGGCTTTGTCCCTGTCATGTTTCCTACCTTTCTCCTTGCCATCTCTTTATTGTCCAATCCTTACATTCTCACTTTCCTTTTAATTGTGTTACATCTTTCTATTGGCATTTCTTCTTTGAATTCTTTTACCAGGGAGACTATACAATACTTACGCATGTGGTCCTAGTTTATTTCACTTATAAGTATATCTTCAAGCGACATCCACTTCAATATTAATGCTTCAAGTTTATAATTCTTTAAGCTGAGTAATACTCCATTGTATAAAATATCATATTTTTTCAACCATTCCTCATGTGAAGGGCATCTTTGGTTTTTACAAATTGTGCTGCTATAACCATAGGTACACATATGTCACTACGATATGATGTTTTCAGTTCCTCTGGGAAAATTCTCAGTAGGGGAATAGCCAGCTTGAGTGGGATTTCCAGTCCTAGTTTCTTAAGGAATATTCACGCTGATTTCCATAATGGTTGCACCAGTGTACATTCCCACCAGCAGTGGAGAAGGGTTTGATTTTCTTTCTTTCTTCCATTCTTCTCCTTTACATTCATTGTACAGATGTATTTTTGTCTTTCGAAGTCCTGACTCCCATTATTCTGACTTTAGAATCCTTTCCTTTTCTAGCTTTCTTCTTTTCTTAAATGGTTTTATTAACTATCATATGTCCATAGCTATAAGTATCAGTGTTCACTGATAAGACAACCTTTCACTTTCTTTCAAATACATAAAGGTACATCCATGCAAGAATCACAGAACATGTTCTGGGCAGATCCTTCCAAAGAAGATAGGTTCTTGTCTTTGGAAAGAATGAGACTAACTGGAATGACTACTGCAACAAAGAGGAATTTAGATGTTTCAGTGTGGGAGATAATAAACTTTATTAGATAGAGTTAGATAGCAAGAGATAATAAAAAATGACTCAGTTGAAGTTATTGGAGGGGGTCAATATGATAAAGAAATCTCAGAATGGCCTGCATAAAAAGAGAAGGGGTCAGGTTTGTGGAATGCTGTGGTAGGCTGGAGTCTGGATAATGATTATTGGGGTCTGCATTTTATAGTTCCAGGACTCTTATGGCTTGAGGAGCCATTTGATTCCATACTATTGCTTAGGAGGGGTTGATTGCTTCACAGCTTTGGTTTGGGAGGCTTGCTTCTCTTGGACTGAGATAGGGGATTTGAAGACTTCTAGGCATTGCTAAAGAGGGGTGTGCAGTATATGTTTTCAATGTTGGTAACACAATGTTCTTGAAGACCCTGAAAATTATTTTCATTACTCTGTTTGTGTATTTAGTACAGGGTCAATAGGGTCTCACTACATAGATCAGACTCATAGTGACTCTCCTGTTTTCAGCCTCCCAAGTGTTGGGATTACAGGCTTATTCTACCTTGCCTGAACTCAATCATTAGCTCAGCATGCACGGAGGTGTGGTCTGTGAGGCATGCGATATTGGGGACTGAACTTCAGTCACTGTGCTTGCCTAAGTACCATTTGTCATATGGACATCTGTTAAATAATTATATAAATATGCAGAACTGAGGAGGGATCTGACTTAGAACTTAAGGAGGGAAATGTGAAATGAAGGCAGAGATGCCAAGCTTTATTGTGCTTTCAGTTATTTGTTTTGTATCTGCATGTTGAGCTCAACATCCCTGTCACCACTCCTTACTTGTTTCAGTTTGTTCTTCCATAATGAAGGAACTGGAATATTGTCCTGTCTCACTGCATAAGTTTTTTCTGTGGGCAGCAAATTAATAACTGATAGGGAAAGAAGCTGAGTTTTGAGTTAGTGAAATGCCTGCTTAAGCCTGTAATGGTTGGCCAAATAACTTAGTGCATTAAAACACGTGCAAGCAGACCCAGAGGCTGGGGTTCCATCCCCAGGCCTGCCATTCTGGCCCCGCCCCCAGGGCGCACTGAAATGGCAATTGAGACTGGGCATGGTGGTGTGGTGGTGTAATCCCAGCTCTTGGGAAGCTATAAACAGGTGGATCACTGAGTCTGATTTAGTAGTGAGACCCTGAACACCCTATGGACCCTTTCCTAAAGTACAAAAAAAATTAAAAAAAAATAAAAAAGACTGTGGAACTTAAACTATCCTAGGAGTAAAGATATGGAGTACAGATACAGATAATTTTAGATAGCTTGGATTGCGCACTGCAGCTGCACCTTTCTTAAGAGTACAATTTGAAAATACATCAGAACTCTGTATTCAACAACTGAGGTTCCTCCCAAATCTATTACAGCCAATGTAAGTACACTTGACTTACTGCCAAATGCTCCATTTTTATCCTATTCCAGGGTGGCGAGATGGCTCAGTAGAATAATCACTTCCCTGGTAAGCGCAAAGACCTGAGTTCGATCCCTGGTTCTGCCGAGAGAGAGAGAGAGAGAGAGAGAGAGAGAGAGAGAGAGAGAGAGAGAGAGAGAGAGAGAGAGAGAGAGAGATCCTATTCCATCTCATAAAATAGCACCCATGACTGATTCAGTCACAGAGGCTAAAAATTAAGATTTAGTTTCAACATTTTTTAACATATTTCATCATTTATTCACAATGATTTTATACATTGTATGGTTTTCACCATACAAATTCTGTAGTTCTTTTTAGATTTGTATCTAAGTATTCCGTATAAATAGCAAAAAAAATAGCATTATTTTTTTTTTTGGTGTCTTCAACTGTACTACTACTACCCAATAATACGATCATGTGGTGGATTAACAAAATTCCTACCAGGAGAATAGGGTCAGTGCTGGATGCTGTTTGTCCATATGGCTTAAGAACCTTGGGAATGAATTTAGAAAGTTTTGCTGTTTTTTTTGTTTGTTTCCTTTCATATTTTTTGTTCAATATATTATTAGTTTTGAATTCTATGACTTTATTTATATATCTATAACTCAAATACTTTACAGTTAAAATCCAATTCCATACCAACACCTCTTCCCTAGGCCAGTGCAACGACTCCCCAGCTAGTCTAGCTTCTCCTCACTTTGCCCAGCGTGTCAACATTAACTCCAGCTTTGCTCACATAGTTCTTTCTGTTGGTAAGCATACCAAACCTATTCCCACACTGATGTTTCTAAAGTTTGCTCTTTCTTCTGCTTGTTACATTCACCCTGTAGAAGTCACTCTCTGTCACATTATTTTATTTTACTTCTTATCAAGCTTGTAAGTTAGCATTAAAGTCATGGTAAAATGCTGCGTTAGCATCCTGGACCTTCACACTAGAATATAAATGCCTCAAGGGCTCTGAAGTTAGGAGTACTTAGCTTATTGATTATTTTCAGCCTTATTTTACACTGTCCTCATTTCCTAGAAAATGTTTAAGCACCTGGTTCACCATTAATAAATATTTGTTACTTAACTGTATGTTAATTTATATGACAGGTAAAAAACACAAATATAAAACATTTTTAAGAAGTATTATTAAGCTAAGTATTCAAAGATCAGTAGGAGTTAAGCAACGATAAAAGGAGACCTGAAGCAAAGGAAAAAGAATTTGGAAAGACATAGACAGATAATAGCAGTAAAATCAAAGGGTTTTTAAAGGACTATTTTATTTGTTTTATTCCACAAAATAAAATTACTGAAAACTTTAAACTTTGGATTACAGGTGTTTTAATTGCAGATTGTTGCAAAACAGCAGCTTGTTTGCAGAACACATACAATTATCTTGTTTTAATTAAAATAATTTGTTATGATTTCAGTATAGTTTCTTAAATACATACAAAGTCCATAGAGTAATATACTTTTAGTGACACCATTAAATTGGCAATATATTCTGATTATACTGTATATACATTTCTTACTGGCATGAATTAAAACTTGTACATTTAGGCAATAAATTCTGCTTTGAAAATCCTCATGTAACTCAATTTAACTTCATTTTGACCATGCACACCAAAAAAATCACCTACCAGGCTGCCAAGACATGGACTTAATCTCATTTTTATCATGTTTGCCATTTAATTACCTGTCTAGAGAAAAACCTAGGTGAACAAATATCACAAACTTTCTCTTTCAGGCCAAGGCACTGATAACTTTTTTCTTAAGTGAAATATGTCCTGCAAAAGCAAGGCTTAGTGCTTAAGCAGAGGTGCTCAACTATGCTGATTCATTGGGTTCTATGCATTTAGATTTAATTACTTCTCTGATCAAAGCCATACTTGTCTCTAACTTCATATTACTTTACTGGTTTAAAGTATCCCACATGATCTGGTCACTAGTTAATCTGATTCTTTACCACACTTCTGTTTTTCTTTCAGTTTTTCAAACACTTCCTACTAATAGGACTGGTACCTGCACTTGGGAGTGTGTCACTCTCGAGCCTGCTTGTGGCCATGGGAGCCCAACATGGCTCTACAACGCAGAGTCAAACCATTTATCTCCCAGCTGGTTTGGGCTTCTCTGCCTCCATGGGACTAGGGGCTGTAGGTCCATGATACTTCCCTGTTGTACTCTCAGTGTCTATCGCGAGATCTCGCTGAGATTCTTGAAGAAATAGATAAATGCACTGTTGTCCTGCAGACCCAACAGACTCACTGGCAGCAGTTACTTTCCAAAATCACAGAAACCCACATCTCACCACCAACAGGATGGCCTATGAACCTAGCCTGGAGAAGATTGCTGTGTTGATTCCAAACAGGAACAGTGCGAGATGCAGCTAAAAGAGTGACAGAAAGGGCTTCAGAAATTAGACAGCACTTGTGTGAGTCTTGGATTCATATTTGGGCTGGGTCTCATGACTCCTCCCATTGTTATTATCTTCCTCCTTTTTGGCTTATGTCACCTGAGACTTTTCTCACGGTGTGTAATGATGGTGCTGTGTTCAGCTGATCACCTACCCACAGGTGCTGCCCTAACTGCTCTTCAATGTGACCTTATTCCTCAAAGCTTTTCTTCCATTCAGATTGCCTACACCAACCTATTTGTCATGCACAAAGTAGCCATGAGAAATATCACAGATTTTCCAGCTCCATGCTGTTTATAACAAAAACATGGGAATGTCATGCCTGAGATAGATGAAACACTGTCAGCAACAACTCTAGGCAAACAACAGTAATCCTCTGCCAGGTCATTCTGTCCTTGGTACAAAGAGCAGAATGCCATAAAGATGAGACCAGGACAGGACGTACAATGTCCTCTGTGCAGAAGCATCTGATGTTATCTACACACCTGTACCATCTGTTCTAAGCTGGACACCCACATGCCAAACCCCAAAATCCCTGCACTCCCTTCCCAAACCCTATAAAGCTCTGCCTCTCCCTGGTGGAGGGCTGACATCTGTCTTGATCAGCCAACTTGCACCTGGACAGAATAAACCAGTCTTACTGCTAACACAGAAGTCTGTTTGGCTAGCTTGTCTCTCACAGTGTTTATTACAGGAAGAAAGCTAGGAGTAACTAGGAAAGTGTAACAGGAAAGTGTACTACCTGCTGCAATACATGACATAACTCTCCTGGCCTTCATTCTTCCTGAAAATAGGAGCTCATAAAGTTCAGAAGCATCATCGATCAGGTTGACTACAAACATTTAGCTTCACCGTCAGAGAAAGCTCATCTGCTGAGCTTCGATCATTCGTTCTGCCCAATCCTACACAATTCATTTCCTCTTTTATTTTATAGCACTGAGATACTGTACTGGAATTCTAAATTTCGTTCATAAAGCAGTTTTAGTATATATAAATCATCAAATTAAGGCTCTATGTTTTTATTTAAAAATTTTAGAGGGCAAATACAGCAGAAAAATATATCTTTAGGACAAGATAAAGAACCTTGTAGAAATTTAAGTTATATGGTTTAATCACATGTTGAAAACATGGTACATTATTCTTCATGTTATTTCTAGATTTTCATTAATTGTATTTGTAAAATTAGTTTGCCCTGCTAGTTGAACAGCTATAACTTTTTAGAAGTTAGCGAATTCACATTTATGGAATGTGAGTTTCTTTGGATGCAATGTCTTGATAAATCATTTAGCAATACTCATGGTTTACATTGCTTCATTAAATAAATGTTCTGCTACACTTTTACTTCTGAATGATGGGCACAGTTATGTTATATATCTGTGCATCTATCTATCTATCTATCTATCTATCTATCTATCTATCTATCTATCTATCTATCTATCCAATTAAATTTTTTACATGCATGTTTGAAAACATGCTTCTTTAAATTTTTAGAAAAGTCATGCAGAACACTTTTCCCCCTGCATTTCATCAGATCCTGTGAAGTGTACCAGAAATTGGAAAGTCATTTTTGTGAAGTAGACCTCCCACTCAAATAGCTTTACTTGTGTTCAACAGACAGCATTCTAGGTGAGATGATCTAATTTCAAGGAACAAATTATTTCTCTTCTTATACTTCTCTCCTTTGTGTGTTCAGAAGTAGAGTTCTAGCCCTCAACTAATTACTATTTTATTTTGCCTCTTATTTTAAGTCCACCACATAAGGGGTTGTGTTAATCCCTTGTTGAAGGTGAGGAGAAAGCATAATTATGTCAAGTGTCTTTTCTGATCCAATCTGCTTGTGTGTGGCTAGTGGCTTCTTCTGTCCTTCTGCACATCACTTACGAAGAGAAGAGCGAGGAGCTTGACAGGTACTGCACATCTGCACGTTTGAAGATGAATAATGCATGCTCCATTTAAAACTTCTTCAGTCTAATATTTTCTCTGCAATTATTTAGTAAAGCAATTGTATTTAAGAGACCTGGACCATTCCACCCAAAGAGTTAAGAATCCTATTTTAATAGCATTTATTTCAGATTTTATTTCCTGACTTCAATATTTTCTAGTAGTTCTATGCCTTTTTGAAAATTCACTACCTCATCTTTCACAAAGATAATTAAATTGTAAACTTACATCTTTCCTATACTATGTGGAGATAACAAACATCTGCTAATTAATGAACTCATAAGGAGGTGTGCGTGTCTTATGTGTCCGTAATCTGCCTTGTATCTAACTTTCAGTGCTACTTCTGTGATCTTTTACAGAAAAGTCTTTAGTTCTAAATTTTCCTCCATAATTATATGTGATTTAGTTACGATCATAAGCAATAGTGAGATTTATAAGCTGTATCATAGTAACAATTAAACAAATTACAGTGTCCCCTGGCTCATGAAGAATGATTCCTAGTATATTAACATGATACGAGCTAATTTAAAGAGAGAGACAGAGAGAGAGAGAGAGAGAGAGAGAGAGAGAGAGAGAGAGAGAGAGAGAGAGAGAATAATCACTGCCTGAGGGGAAAGAAAGTTCTAGACAACAAACAGTATAACAAAGAAAGAAAACTCAAGAATAAAAGATGCAGTTATATTTTCAGAGACTTTCAAAAATAGGGAAGAAAAGGGATGGTATTTAAAATTTATAAAGAATAGCCTTGAGAATTCTGAACATATAATAAAAATATTTTTTAGCAATAGCTCAAAGCTTCTGCTTTGGTTTAGATTATTCTTCCTGAGTTGCAGTAGATTTTTCTCCTTTTTCCTCTTTACAATTCCCTCTTATTTATTGATTCAGCAGTGAAAATACATAGCATATTTACAGAGTTAAATAATCCAAATAACAGCCGGGCGATTTTTATTTATTTATTTATTTTTATTTTGGGGAAGAGTCTACAGAGTGTTCAGGATCTAACTAGTAGATTGGACTCATAGTGATCTGACTGTTTATAGTATCCCAAGGGCTGGGGTTATAGGCACATACCATCACACCCAGTCTTAATGTCCAGTTTAGCATGCCCTGGGGCTGGGGCTGGCAAGGCAGGCCCAGGAATCGAACCTCCAGTCCCTGTATCTCCTTTCAGGTGCTTTAATCCACTGAGCTATTTGCACAGCCCTACATTGAAAATTAACAATGAGATATAATTACTCAGAATAAACTTGAGTTTTCCATTTTGCTTTTCTTTTTAAATTTTAAATTGTTTTATATTTTAAAGACAGTACAAATTAGAATCAAGACAGAAAAAATTACAAGCGATACAGAATTTTGCTCAACAAAGTAATATGAATTTCATAGTATTTGTTGTAATGCATAGTGTTGTCTTTCAACCAGTCATTCATATTACCATATATATGCATATAAAATTGGAAGAAGAAAGAAAAAAGAAACGAAAGTATAAGAAATTAAGAAGAGGAACAAGTACAAAAAATGGAAAAAGGAGATGAAACAAATTAAAGCTCTAACTGCTTCTTTTCATAGACCACCGGAAATGCACAGTACAGTTATCCAAGCCATCCTGCTTACATACATAGATAAATCTCTTTCTCCTACTCCCTGAAAGAGAAAAATGGAATATGAAGGGTATAATAGATACTGGAAAAGGGGAATGAACTTATTTGAAAGGAAAGGATACTCCATTTTGCTTTTCTATCATAATAGGCACTTTCAGAATCAAATGTTAAGTGAAAATCTTCTAAGTCATTTTAGAGAATCTGAAATATTATTGGCAACTGTGCATCATCAAGAGTGAACCATATAGCCATTTGTCTTAATTAAATGACTGAAGAGTAAAATAACTTCTAGGAACCACAACTAGATTAACACAGGCCAAGAATTTCAGAATATCAAGTAGGATTTAGCTATAAGTAGTTAAGACTTTTTCTGAATAACAATAGGAGAGGAAATGTGTACATGTTTCCATTTATTAATTGGAATATTTTAAATTTTATTTAATTTCTATTATTATTTTCATTTAGTATACCCTGGTGTTATTTGGCTTTTTTATGTTTCATTTTATTAGTCCAAATCTCCACTACACTAATGTGGGTAACATCAAGCTTACCTGAAAAATTATGAAATTTTGTACAAAAGCTAATCACAAAGCCGTAAACCAAACAGGGAAATATATTTCATTTGCTTGTATGTCTCTACCTAAGAAAAAAATCTGTTTATTTCATAGAAGCATCAAAAAGGATAAAAACTGCACATTTGTGCAAACAGACATTGGTATAAATGAAATTCTTTGGTCAATTCAGATCTGTATAATGTGTGTGACTCTGCATGGGAAGAAGAAATGAAAGAAGTGACAATCAACTGTGTGACAATGACCTGTGGTCTCCTTGGGGATTTTGTAGTTAATCTTTGTAGAGATACATTTTAGTGAGTTTCTTCTGAAGTAGGATACATTCAGCTCTTTTGGAGACAGAAGCCATTTTTTAAAGAGCAATGGAGGGCAATTCACACTGAAAAGAAAGAAAAATCATGTAACAGTGCTTTCATTGTCCAACATATTATCTGAATGCTTTAAGTCAGGAGGTCTTTTGGAATATAATGCAAATCAGTAGCAGTGAGAGAATATGCAGTTTCAAAAATGATACCTATAATTATTATTATTTCAAATGAGGTGATTTTCTAATGTATAAAGAAGTACATTTCAAAAATTCAGTATAATCACTCAGAGCCATTTAATGAGATTTGTGCAACCTGACTATTGATTTGTGATCAGTAATTAAGACTCAATAATAAAAATTCAAATTGCAGAGTGTTTAGACTACTTACAGTGAATGATGGAGAATTATGAATATTCAGTAATTGCATATGTAAAATGTAGTATTCTACACTATGAGATGAGTATAGAAGTCTTATTTTACTGTATCTCTTAATTTTAAGGAGATATGAGATGACTGAATATGTTTGTTTGCTTATTTATTTATTTAGTACAGGGTCTCACCATGTAGATAGGGCTTGTTTGATTCTCCTGTTTACAGCTTCCCAAGCTCTGGGATTATAGGCACTCTAAACCATGCCCAGTGTCAATCACCATCTCTGCATTCCGGAGGTGGGGCTGGCACAGGAGGCCCATAGATTGAACTCTCAGCCCCTAGTTTTGCCTAAGGAGGAGTTTTAATCTGCTGTGCTATTTAGTCAACCCGACTCAATATGTTTATTGCAGCAAATATTGGTATAATAACTGTATTTTTATTTATTTTTGGAAGAACCTGGGATTGAACTCTGGCCCTTGTGCTTGCCAGGCAAGCGCTCATTCTACTGAGCCATCTCCCAGCCACATCCATGTTTTTTTATGATACACCAAGGATATATGTGAGAAGATTTTGAATTATAAAGGAAAAGCGCTAGATGCATTCTTACATAGGCCTTAGCATGTTGACATTTAGGGTAGGGTCAGCTTTGCAGTCTACGTGTTTCAGTCATTAATTTCCAGGAGAGCATGTAGGTAGACGGGTTGATACATTGTGTGAACTTGAGAAGTTTAGAAGTCTAATTAAGTGACTCAGCAGAGATCCAGGATTCTTACTTTGTGAACATCTTCATCCTGTGCATTGGCATAGACATTGTGCCAGTCTTACATCTCCACCCCAGAGTAGCGAGCTTATGATATAAGCAGAGGAGAGGGGCTTGATAGAAGCAGAACCTGTTGTTCCTCTCTCTGCTTGTCACTGTTTATTGCTGTCATGAATGGCTGCCACTCTGCCTAGGAGCCAGCAGAGTATGGAAGGAAACCTCTACAAACTGTGAGCTGAATAAACCTTTCCTCCTTTCATTTTGGGTGTCTGGTATTTTGTCACAGCAATGAAAGTAAAGTATGTGAGACAGTAGGTTACCAAGTTACTCGGGCCACAGTTGTCTTCACTCTAAAATATTTTGTATCCCCTGTACCACTGCTACAAATACTTAAGAAAAATGATTTATTTAGAAAAGAAGTATGTATTTGACTCACAGAATTTGAGGTTGCAGTCCATGATCCATCAGCCCAGTGCACTGAGGCTGTCGCATTAGGACTGCAGCCCATAGTGAAGCAGAACTGCTAGCTGCACGGCCAAGAGGGGGAGATGGGAAAAGCAGCGCCTGAGTCCCACTCTGTCCTACAAGAGCATGTCTCCAGCAAGCGCACGCCTCTCATGAAGCCTCAATTCTTAAGGATTCTACCATCACTCAGTGACATCACAGGCACCCACCTTTCACGCAGGGGCTGTTGGAAGACATTTGTCCAAACTAAAGTGCTATTCCGTATGGTGATCAATGAAATAACTGTGAAAGGTACCTAGAAAAGTCCCTACATACAAAATGCTAAGCATTAAAATGATAAGTTTATTTGTCACTATTTTTATTCTTTGCTAAAGCCTATTAAGGATATAAATTTCTTTGGAGTGCGAACAGTGTTAACTTTTACTATATTCAAATATTTCCATTCACTGAACTATGGCATACAAGTATGTGTGAATTTTTACAAAATGAGCAATTCTATAAGGTTGTATCTTTAATATATAAATAAGGGTTTGGCAATCATATTAGTCCCTGATTTTTTTCTTAGTTTTTATCATTCAAAAAAATTAACAATGTTTTGATCTATATTATTTACATAAATAATCTAGATGTGTTAATTTGTCTTAATTTTATTTTTTACATACATGATATTTTGGATTTATGCTTCACTGTGCCTTTAAATATTCTGAAAATGTTTGAGATTCACTTAAGTTATACTTTAGAAATATGATAGTTTTTATAGCTGTGTAAGAATCTAGTTTATGAAAATAAATGACTGATCTCATCTATGTTTGATCAATTCTGAATTGTTTCTCTTTGTAGAAATTATAAACAATGTTTTTAATTATCTGTATATTTTCACATATGATAAATACATGCTACATATTTTAATTCCATGCATTATACATTTTATCGTATGTATGAACTATATATATATAAATTTAAATGCTGTATTAAATCCTATATTTTGAAGGGGTTTCCACTGAAGTCAAATTGCTGGACAATTAGATCCCTTTATGTTTTATCTTAGTTAATAATACCCAATAGTTTTTTGAAGTGCTTTCAAAAAATTATACTTCAATAAGCAAGGTTTGATTTGCTTCTGTTCTGTATTTACTATTTATAATTTCCAGCCCTTTTTGCATCTTTCTGGTTGAATTACAGTGATAGCTCATGGTGGTTCTACTTTCCAAAGACCTATGAATAACAGGCTGTGCTGAGATCTTTTTATATCTGTTTGGAAAATTTCAAACCATCTTTTAGGAAATAACTATGAAAGTCTTTAAGAATTATTTAGGCTCTATTGATATCATATGGAATTGTTTCTATTTGAGCTTGGTATATTTATCAGATAATTTTTTTGTTTTTTTCTGAGCTTTTTCACTTTTTGAAATGATTTTAATTAACTTGATTTTTACAATTTTAATATTATTCAAACACAATGTAAATTTCTCTTATGCGATGTGCTTTTTATTTTTTTTTGTTAACACTTCCAACCAGAAGGCCATGGAGATTACTTTGGGATATTTTGTGCTACTTTGTAAATAAATTTTATTGTTTTATCTTTCAAAATCAGTTGTAAAATTCAAACCATGTGAAATGGCACAAGTCTTTAAATTTTATTCTTGTTTTGGTAAAATTTGATGGTTAGAGTTCTACATTTTCATGTCAATTTCTAGAAGACACTATACTGCATTTTTGATGATCATTAATTGCTAATTATGTAGATTTTTTATATTCTTCCATTTTTAAGACTACTGTATGAGAAGTACAAAATTTTTAAATGATGAGATCCATAATCTCTTTTTGATGTTAACTTTAATTTATGTGTGATGCATATTAATTATCTTGAAGATTAAAATGAAATTAGTATAATTATACCATTTTTACTTATTTGTTGGGCTCTATCGATGATAAAATGTATTCTTCATTATGTCTTGAGTAGAACACGTTCTGAAAGAAATGAATTTTCTGCTTGTGTTTATTGTGGCTATACTTGAATTTCCAGAGATTAGGGGAAAATATACACACTTTCTGGCTGGCTACAACTATTTTCCAGCTGTGGGAAACAATCATGATTCATGCCCCCTTTCTCCATCTGCAACGTCCTTCTCAGCCCTGATCCCTTGACATCCTAAGGAAAGATTTTATGCTCTAGATCTCATGTGATTAAATTGGGTTCACACAAGCAATCTAAGGTAATCTTTCCAATTTGGCTTCATCCTCCCTACATTTTCAAAGTTCCACAATTAATGTAAGATAACATGTTCATTGATACTAAGGATTACGATATATAGATCTTCTGAGAGACATTATATTCTCTGCCAAACACAAAAAACATAAATATAAAAATTATCAGTAAAATATCAGCAAAACTACTTAATTTGTGTATGTTGAATGATCATATTTAAAATTTCTGAGGCCAGGGAGCTGGTTCAATAGAATAAGCCTGGCATTCTAATGCCTGGCATGCACAAGGGCCTGAGTTCAATCACTGGTTCCACAAAAATAAATAAATAAAAATAAATAAATAAATAAATAAGTGAAATGTCTTAGGGTGGTAGCTGAGTATTTGACTCAGCAGAAGAACACCTTCCTAAGATGGAAGCTCTAGGTTCACTCCTCAGCACCAAAACCAAAACATAAACTTTCATTAAAATTTGTTACAATAAATGATACATTTCTACTAATCTTCCTTAAAACACTCTTCCTGCCTTCAGGTTTCTCATGATTCTTGCTACTTTCTGAAAGTTTCATAGAAGTTCTGTTTGTGACTATTTCGTGTATCACTGTTGTAACTGCCTCAGTGTCCTGAGTTGATTAGATATATTGATCCTTCATGGGCATAGTAAATTTGGGAAAGGACCAGAACTTCTTCAGTGCCAGAACTGGTGAACTGGGTGGACAAGGAAACACCATAGCATTTTTATTTGACAACACCTTAAATTTTGGAATAAAAAAATGGTTGCTCAAAAATGTGATGCTTAAATTAAAAAACAAAAACTATTACAGTAAACAACATTGCCATTAATTGCTCTGAAAATAATGAAAACCATTTCTCTCTTCAAACATACTTATTCTTCTATACAACATTTCTATTATTATTAAAAATAAGTTTTAAACTTAAGCATTTATCATGCTATTCATCACCTTGTACGTAACCAATTTATTATGTCATGTATGTGATTTAGTCCAACAATGCCAAACTGTTTTAAATTCACAATCTGTTATTGTATTTCATTGTTAACAGATAAAGATTAAAAAAAATCATCTCAAAAGATACAGAGAAAGCATTAGATGAGACATCACATCTAGTTATTTTAATCGTATTAAAACAAAAAATACAACAGATAATTTGGGAGTACTGGTATTATAACAGGTCTTTCTTTGCATTTGCTAAGTGATTACCATGTGCTGTCAGAGATGTGGAGGAAAAACATCACATATATTTTCGTCATAGTGCAATGATGAAATTATTCAGAGAGAGAGAGAGAACTTTTGTAGCATAAAACTTATAGTATTTATTCCTATCAGGAATTCACCTAAAGGAAATTAAAATGCATTTGCATGAAAACTTATTAACAGGTGCTTGTAACACCTATGTTTATATTCATCCTAAGTTGACAATTATTCAGCTATCTACCAAGGATATTTATTTCTTAAACAAATTGGTTTTAGTCATAGAGAGTGAATATCACAACACTAAATCAAAAATTGCTGGAGTACAAATCAATCACCGAGGAAGAGAAGAAAGTACTGAATGCGAAAGAATGCAAGATGCTTTTTGGAAAATGAACAATGTTTTAAATATTAGGAGTAGTGTAGTACATATTTTCAGTACACGTAAAAGCCTGGGAAGATAGCTTGGCGGTCTAAGGGCCTGCCTGACAAGCGCAAGGACCCACTTTTGATCCCCAGTACCGCATCCCATGCGGGCCTCAGAATCCATGCATAGTCGGCCACCGATACCAGATGTGGTGACTATGCCTGTAATCCCAGTGCTGGGGAGGGAGAGACAGGAGGATCACTATGAGTCTGAGCTGCGTAGTGAGGCTCTGTATCAAATGAATAAATAAATATTTAAAAAATACATTTATAAAAACATACTATCGACTTAGGTTAGAACTTGAAGAGATACAGCTAAAGAAATCAAGTTTTATCTCAAAAAGGTTTCAATCATTTTAAGACTATGGAAAAATATCACATAAATTGTAGTACTGTTTGAATATATATTTTTTACATCTGTGAATTTGGTACAGGGTCATATTATGCAGATCGGACTTGCACTGATCCTCCTGTTTTCAGCCTCCCCAGAACTGTGCCACCATGTCCGGACTCAGTCACATGCTCAGTGCGCCCTAGGGGCGGGGCCTGCGAGGCATGCAGGGCCAGTGTGACATGCTGGACCTGGAGTTGAACCTAGGTCCCCGAGCTTGTCAAAGCAGGCGCTTAGTCCCTGAGCTATCTCGTTAGCCCTGAATAAAAATCTTAACAAAAATTGGCAATAAAACTTTCATCAGAAAAGAACTAATGAAACACAGATAGACTATTGAAATTTTTGTCATAAAAATTAAGACTATGGTAACTTAACACTCTGTGCTCACATGAATGACTATTTTTTTTTAAATATATAAAAACAATCTCTGGTGACACATGGAGCAATTGGAAATCCCATACACTTGGAGTGCATTATGTTGCAGTAAGTTTAAAAACTTCTTAGCACTGTTACAGGTTTACACATTGGCCAAACTTTATTCGTAATAGCGAAAATGTCAATCACCAAGAGTCCAAGATGCATAGTGAGACCCTGCACCAAATAAATGAAGAAATAAGTCTTTAACTTCTACTTATGTGTTCCTTTAAAATAGGTAAAAATTTACTAAGAAAACCAGATTACTTTAAACTTCCAGCACATAGAAAGCCAGCAGTTCCAGAACCATTTATTAAAGAGGCCAACTTACTTCCACTAAACGTGTTTGGCTGCTTTATCAAAGATAACATGGCTGAGTTTGCTTGTAGTTGTGTCTACATTTTCTAATCTGCTCCATTGATACTCAGGTCTGTTTCTATTCCAGTACCATCCTGATTTTACCACAGTAGGGTTATAGCATAATTTAAATTCAGTGATTATGATGCCTCCTGCCTGGCCTCTGTTGCTCAGGAATGCTTTTATTATTTTAGGTCTGCTCTGGTTCCAGACAAATTCAGGAATGTTTGTTCTAGATCTGTAAGTTATACCAATGGTATTTTCATTGGAGTTGCATTGAATCTGTATAACAATTCTGGGACTATGGCCATTTTTCACAATGCTGGCTTTCCTATTCAGTAAAAGGAATATCTTTCCATTTTCTGAAATCCCCTTTGATCTCTTTTTTCCACAGTAGTATAAATTTTGTTTCAAAAATCTTTTACTTCATTTGTGAGACTGATTCCTAAGTTTTTTTTTTCTTTCTTTTTTTTTTTGGTGTTATTGTGAAAGATATGGTTTCCATAATTTCTCTCTTGGTGTGTTCATTATTTTTGTGCAGAAATATTATTGATTTTGGAGTGTTAACTTTGTACCCTGCTAAGCTACTGAATTTTGTTATTAAATCTTCAAGGCTCTTAGTGGAGTTTTGGGGGTCTTCTAAAAAACTAATCTGAAAATAACATCATGTAATCAGCAACTCCTATTGAATTCCTATTACTTTTTCTTATGAAATCTTATTTTGTTTCTAATTTTTTTCCTACCACTATTCTGTATTCTTTAAAATTAAAACATGGTAACAGATTTCCAAAGGGCAAGAAGAGCTTTAGTAATTCTTGTAGCTTTTTGTTATTTGGGCATCAAGTTTGAATGTAAACTTTGATATAGGTTTATCTATGCAGCTTGGACCCATAGTGATCCTTCTACTTCAGCTTCCCCAGCTCTGGGATTACACGTGTGCACCACCACTCCAAGGCTCATTTGCTGGCTTAGCATCCCTGGGGGTTGGGGATTGGGAACTGGCACACCTTGGTACCACAGAATGAAGCTGGTCTCTGTGCTTGCCTAAGCAGTTGCTTATTCCAATGAGTTGTCTCACTGACCGTAATGCAAGCTTTTAACCAATGGTGATGCATGTTGAATTTCTTCCTTCGACCTAAAGATTATCTCATGCTAGATTTTCTCTGGGATATCTGGGAGAATATAAGGTCATGTTCTCAACACCAGCACAATAAACAAGCACAGGACTGGCCAAACAGCTCAGCAGAATTAAAGAGCCTGCTTAGGCAGACAAAGCGGCTGCAGTTCGATCCCTGGCATGCCGTGGTGGTCCTGCCCCTGGGGCATGCTGAGATGGTGATTGAGACTGGGCACTGAGGCACTCACCTCTAATCCCAGCTCTTGGGAGGCTGAAAACAAGTGGATCCCTCAGACCCTGTATACCCTTACTATAACACACACGCACACACGCACACAAAGAAACAGGCACAAAGTATACATGACTCAGACAACAGTCATGGGGTCATCTGCCCCTGTAAACAAGATACTTGTAGCAGAGAACCCCAATAGCTGGTCTGGTAAATAAGCACTAAATCATCTGTCTTGTAAAAGTAACATCTCAAGAGGCGTATTCAACCTCCCAAGTCTGATTGCATTTTTTTCTAGTTATGGCAGGATTACTAGCATTTATTTGGTACTTGAACCCCAATTTAGTTGGGAGCTTAATAAACAAGGCATCAGGAAGTTAACTTAGGAAGGATATGAAAATGGACTGGAATGCCATGTTAACTGGGGACTAAATGAAAAGTATAGAAATTAGCTTCACAAGGACTTGGGAAAAACATTTAGGTGCTGGATATGTTATTACATATTTTAGTTGTCATAATAACTAAATATTTATATATGCATAAACTATAAAATATTGTACTGAAGGATAAGTTTAAGAAGACTTACATTAAATATTAATTTTGAAATAAAAATAAATCTTAATACCAATTTTTAATAACCTATAAGAAACAGTGAGATTTCATTGAATTTATTATAGCAGCTACAGTTATAAAATTACTCATTGAATACAAAATAAAACAAGGTTATAGAGCAATTGAAAGACAACTATTTCTATTCTGTATATTAAATAGTACAATATTTAAAGAACATAGTTTATCAATATAATATAATAATAGTTTCAGGGGCCATTAGCTAATTCCCTAAAATTGATTGAAACTAAATGTACAGGCCTGGGGAGATGACTCAGTGGAATAAGCGCTTCCCTGGCAAGCACAAGGGACTGAGTTCAATCCCTATTTTTTCCAAAAAAAAAAAAAAAAGAAGCTATATGTACAAAAATAATAGCCTTAAATGGAAAATAAGTCAAACACATATCAATAGGAAAGTAGAATAACAAAGTTCTTATATTTTTATAATCATACCTTCTCCATAATAAAAACAAATCTCACTTGAATGCCTCAAGTAAAATATTAATGTCAAAAATATTTTTTACCTAAAAAGTTATATTGAATTGTATAATTACAATTTTAAGAAGTTTGGAAATAATGGTATTACTCAAAAAATCTTCAGTGCATATGTGAAACCATTAATGTAATCAATGAAAATTTATGAGGATACGTTTTGTGAGAAATACTTTTATCTTGAATAGGTTGTAATAAGAAGTGAAAGAAATTATCAGAACTCATTATAATGCTTAGTTAAAATAATTTTATTTTATTAAATACATTCAAACTTAAATACATTTTTCCAAAAATTTAAAAATATTTTCAAAACACATATCAATTATATAATATGAAACATACCTGAAAATGGATTCAAATAAATGAATTTCAAATTAAATATACAAAGGACTACATATTTTTGGAAAGCAAGTAAAGTTATGTGTATGTTTTTAATATAAACTGTACTCTTTATAGAGAGCTATTAACATTACATGAAATTATCTTAGTATGATTTATTTAGACTTTTTCTTACTTTTTATGACAGATTTTTATTAAATCCTACTTCATTCAGATAAAAGCTTTTGTTTATTTGTCTTAGCCTCCCTTCTTAATCAAAAGAACTACTTTTTGAACCTGGTAATGCTGTGAAAACACAGACTCAGACTGACATCATTTTTTACACAATGCTATATATACAGAATATTGTTGACAAAATTGAAAAATTGAATATTTGCCTTCCTCAGACGATGACCCTGTGCTTGCCCTTTATTAATTCTTACCACTGATTTTCCTTTTGCGTAAAGCTTTTCTCAGTCTTTAAAGTAAGTTGCTTAGTAGACGCTGTACTCATAAATGAAATAAATCAGATGCACATGGATAAGTACAGTGAAACAGAACGAAACCAAACATAAGGAATAAACAATGAAAATGAGGGAAAGGAGAAAAGATAGGAAAAAACGAAGGGTAATATCATCAAGCATTTATAGAGGATGACTGAGATAATTGTAATTTCCATCAGTTTTTTGAAAATAGGGGTTAGTGTTTAAAATTTTTACTTTGATTAACTCTATATGATAGTATCTGTAATCTGAGTAACTACATCAAAGACAGTAATGTGTAATACAAAACTCGTAGTTGAATTCCTCTCATCTTGTTCTAAATGTGTGCTATTTCTAATGTCTTATCAATCATTATACTTTCTTTAAAACATATGATTTAAATAAAAAAGGACAAGAAAAAAATTATCATTTATTGAAAGCAAGTGTTAAGGTTTAGTTATCTGTCCAATATTGCATACCTGTATCTTTTAATCTGAGCAATAGATTTGATGATAAAAATATGTAACATAACAATTACTAATTTTTTAACTCTTATTTTGAAATTATGTGCCATATGTATTGTTGTGTGTCACTTTGTTTTTCTCTTTGTTTTTTATTTGTATTTGCTCTTTAAAATAAAAAAGTGTGGAAATAAGAATAAGTTGCTTATTCTAAGATACTTTTAATTTTCAAATTTACAATACTCATTAAAATGAAAATGACTTTTATTTTCATTAGTGAAATGTTATGGTTTATGTTTGAATGTTGGTAGGGGCAAGGAGCTAAGACTTCTTTACACCTTAATGCTATGAATTGAAAGCATAAATAAAATTCTAGTCATAATGTCTTATTCACTTCAAAAATAGATAATTAACACCAATTTTTCCTTATATACTGTGCTAAGAATTAAGGAGAGGAGAAAGATCTTAATCTATATAGTATGCACCTCCTCCATTAGTGAGTAAGAATACATTCTAGGGCAAGATACGATGGTATTAGATTTCAGCAGATATACTCTGTTGAAGTATCTCTGAAGTACTTATGATATGAGAGTTTAAAGTTTCTAATCAATTTGTGTGTGTGTGTGTGTGTGTGTGTGTGTGTGTAGGTTGGTGAGGTGGGGTGGAAGTAATTTGAATTGAAGAAGATTGGAGTATTTTTTATTTTTATTTTATTTTATATTTTATTTTATTTTATCTTTTTGGTGGAACCAGGGATTGAACTCAGGCCCTTGTGCTTGCCAGGGAAGTATTTATTCCACTGAGCCATCTCTCCAGCCCCTGGAAGATTTTTTAATGGAGGGTTTCTAAGTCAAGGTACTTGTATGATTTGAAGTGAACAGAATAATTAGTATGCTGTGTTTGGCAATGATGAGTATCCAATCTTCTGTAACTATTGCTTGCTTTTTAGAATCTGGAAGAATTAAAATATCAAAAGTAAAATCTCATCTTGCTTCCAAAATATTGTGTTATCTTTTCCTCATCTCGTCTTTCGTAGTCTTTTTTTCTACAAGCAAATCTGTAGTCACATTTCCGTTGTTCCTCTCATCATAGTGGAATCTATTCATGTTGTCTTTTAAAAAAAATATGTATTTTATACAGGATCTCACTATGTAGCTCAGACTCATAGTGATCCTCCTGTTTCCGTCCTCCCCAGCACTGGGATTACAAGTGTGTGTCACCACGCCCAACTTGATCACCAGCTCAGTGTGCCCTGGGGGAGGGGCAGGCCTGGCCTGCAGGACAGAGGATGGAACCTTAGCCCCTGTGCTTGCCAGTCCGGCAGTTGGTCTGCTGAGCTAGCTCGCCGTGCTTTCATGTTGTCATATAGGTTCCTTGTGATTGTTCTCTGTTCATCTCCTCTGAAGCCTTTCTTTGTTAGTCATGATGACAAATCTTTTCAGTATTCCAACCTTTTTTCCCTTGGCTTATTCCCTTTTCCCCATAAATGTTCAATGTATTTCCATCTACACAAACAAATTATATTCCTATTTAGAGTCCCTTTCGTATAGGTGTATTCTTTCTGTTTCATACAGCTAAGGTTCCTGAAAGAATAATCCAAATGCACTGCTTCTATTTCATTAAGTCTCATCAACAAATTCTTTTTTAAAAGACATTGCCATATACATGTTGCTCTAGTGAGACCCTGAATACACTGTAAACTTTTCC
Source organism: Ctenomys sociabilis (assembly GCA_004027165.1). Taxonomy (NCBI): domain Eukaryota; kingdom Metazoa; phylum Chordata; class Mammalia; order Rodentia; family Ctenomyidae; genus Ctenomys; species Ctenomys sociabilis. Next base: position 84,638 of record PVKA01004874.1, read on the forward strand.
CTAAACAACCCCCCCAAGAAAAAAGAAAGAAAAAAAATATACTACTTATGACAAACAGCTTGTGGCAGAATCTAAGGCTGTGGTACATCCATACAATAATGATACATGGATTGACAAAGAAAAAGCCCTATCAAACCATATAAAGAAATGAAAATATAACATGCTGATTTAGTTTTTATTTAAATTCATGTTGGTAAATGAAAGACAAAAAGGCTGTGATTCTACATTCGTTTTAGAAAAGACCACACTGTAGAGATGATGAGAAAAAATGTATCAGTGGTTGACAGGATAAGAGAAGAGAAGGAACGGTATATGGATGACTCATGAAAGTTTCAAGACAGTAAGATAGTTCAAAATAACACTGTAATGCTGGATATATGACATTTTTATTTCTGAAAACACATCGAACCGTTCAATACACAACGAACTTAGATGTAATCTTCAGACTTTACTGTTTAAATATATAATATTGGATTATCAGTTTTAATCACAGGGCTGTATTACCGTGCCATGAAAATCAGAAGGAAGACTTCAGGAAAAGGGTTACCAATTACTTTCTTAATATTTTCTGGTTCATTTTTCTTTTCATCTAAAGCTTTTTAAAAAATGAAGCCCATTTAAAAAAAATCAATAGTCTCTTGCAGAAATGGAATAGTACAAATAGTGTTTCTTTTCTGCTGTTTTTTTTTTTTTTTCTCATAGAATGTGTAGATGAAGGTTTATATAAGCAGGAGTGTTCATTCTGAGTAGCGCTGGAAATAAAATGTAGCTTTCACACAATGACAGGGACATGCAGGAGAAGGCTCGTAGCTGAGAGAAGGACATTTTTACTGAAACCTTAAGTGTCATGAACACTGGCCTTTGGTGACAATATTTTTGTTTGTCTTATGTAGGTTTCAAGGAAGCTTTAGATAATATTAAGTAGACTGTTCCTTTGATTTAATTTTAATCCTTTGATTTCTTTCTTTGAAAATTCACTGAGTATTAAATAGGGAAGTAGGGCCATGCAATAAAGACATGTCTTTTATCATGTACTACATGGGTATATTCATTCATATTTAGGAAACTAAACTTCTTTTTTTACTTGCTGAACACGCAAAAATTTATCTCATGATACCTATTATCCCAATTTTGCCAATTTAAACAATGGTAATACTTTTTTCTCTACAAATAGCATCCCATCCCTGCCCCACTTGTCAGCCAAGCTGGACCATATGAATAATGAATATGCATTCACTCACACTTGAGAATCCATTGGGTCCTGTATTCCATTAGAACATGTTCATCAGTGACTGAGTGAGGCAGTGACTTGGAACAGGAATATGGTGTTATTTGTATCTTGAAAATCAATCAATATTACAATTAAGAAATTACAAACATTTTTTATTTTTTTGAAATCTTATTTTAGGCATTTATTTATAATAGCAATGCTAAAGAATAACACTAAAACACAACAAATAGCTGTTGGGTGTCTTTCTCTAATTCCGTTACATATTGCCACTCCTCTATCAAGGAAAAACAAGCTTCAAACAAATAAGACAAAACACAAAAGGAAGTAAGTAGGGGTTAAGGATTAGCACACCCTCTTCTAATAAATGAACAAGCTTCTAAGAATATGCCTGCCTTATTTTCCACTGTTTAATGCATCCATACCTGCAACCTCTCTGTAGCAGTAAGGAGACCAGGTAAACAGGAAGTCACATAGCTTTTGGTGATTGTAAAATGAATAATTAGCACAATGTTACTTTTTCTTTTTTTAAAGAATTTCACCTGTGTTTTACTCAAATATTCCTACTAGAGTAGGGACTGTACAAGAGAACTACAAAATTAAAATAAATAATAAATATTTTGTGTTTGTCAAATTTCTTATTCTTTTTTGGTGCAAAATACCCTGGGTCTAATCTTTAGTTTTCCAAAGAGCCATATAGCCCTTAGAGTACTTGTTCTTAGAGATTACTATAAATAACTGAGTTTTAATATCACCCTAACTCTAACACAGAGAACAGTATCTTTCCTTCTAAATTAGCAATATAAATACATCTTAAGTGTACTAAAGTGATATTAGATGGGTTTTTTTTTTTTGAGAGTTCCTCATGATGTATTTGAGTATTTCATTTGTGGGCAGTGATTTCTCTAAACTACTCTGGTGTCTCTATGTCTTAGGAATGCAGCCAGCTTCCCAGCAAATCAATTTGTGTTAGCTGTGCAGTATGGATTTGCAGCAGCATAATTCAGACTGACTATTCCAAATAATACTCCGACAATGCTTTGAAAACAGCAAGGTGACTTGGAAAAGTATAGAACTGTGAACGACTACATCCCCCAGCAGAACTCACAGTACTGTCACAAAATAGAGTGAAAAAATAGAAGCTAAATTGCATTGTGATATAGTAAAGTAGCTGATAGATTGCTTTCTGGGCAAAACTTGCTAACTTGATACCCACTAGATAAACCACAGAACTGTAGCAACAGTACAAGTCCCAACTCCACCTCAGTAGGGGAAAGAGCCAGCCAAATAGAGGGTAAATGTGCAGTATTTTCCAAACTGGTTAATATACAGTAACACTCAAACACATGTATTTTGGTGTGGATTGACCACCCACTTTTTTGTTTTGAAACAGGGTCTCCCTAAGTTTCAAATCACCCTGCCTGAACTTTAATTTTGAATTCACCTGCCTCAGTTTCCCCAAGCATGGAGCACAGCCCTGAACCACCAGAACCATGTTCCACGCAGTCTCTGAAATTATAAAGGCAACACAGAATGCTAAAAAAAGTGTATATGTTACCAGTAGAAACATTAGAAATGGCTTTCAAATCCTTCATTTGCTTAATGCATACTTTCAGTGTTAATTTAAGATTGAGGGAAAGTAGTTTGGGCATTGAGGTAGTTATTATATTTAATGTTGGTTGAATTATCTATAGAATTTGTACAGTAATTTTAAAATGATGTGCTTCTTCTCATAAAGAACATTTCTTTTGCAGTTAAACATGTTTATGTTATAAACTGTTGACACAACAATGTTTTTAAGGGTACTTGAAAATTTTCTATGTGTGATAGAAAAATAATTGCATATTTGAGTAATTTAGGGAAATATTTCCATGAGATAGCACAAAAAACATAGAAGTGTGTACTTATCAGCTAACTTTCTATTTAGAATCAAATGCCTCATTTTGCCTAGAAAAGCTTAATTTGAATTTCACTCAGTATTGTTATTTATTTAGATATTATTGGCCTCTCTTTTATTGCTGTGCAACTGAAAATGCTTTGGTTGCTAATGCGGATGTGTTTTAAGATGGATGTGCCCACAGTTGCAAAAAATATTGCCATACGCATAATACATCTTTAATACTGTTGATTGAGTCATTGATTGAATTTTTAAATAAGGACATGGAGAAGATTAAAGTGAGTTCTGAATCCTTGAAGACTTTCTGGAGGGGCTGGCAAGTTTTGAAGATTCTCATCTCAGTTTCTTAAAGTCTGATAGTGGATATTCATGACTGTCCTTAAATTGTGTCTTACAGAGGGATAATCAGAAGGATACGAGCTCTTATTTCACAAAAGAAATGGACAGTTACTCTTCTGCTTCCATATAGAGCAATGACTTTTTATATTTCCTGACACTGTTCCCTAGACTATCTTAAAAATCATTCTATCAACACACACTGTTGAAAATACATGTAGCTATATTTCATATTGTTTTAAATTTAAAGCACAGGGCCTCTCACTGTGAACGGTAGTGATGAGAAGACTTCCAATCAAGAAAGAAAATCATTGTATTTCAGAAAGTAAACATGTCTATTCTTTTCAAGAGAAAGTCTAAATATTCCTATGTCTACACTTTTGTTTTTGGCAATAAATAATTTGCTATATCTTCTAGTAGTACACATATGCTTGCCCTATTGTACAAAAGGAAAACAAAGTATTAGAAAATAGAAGTAAGAGGAATGTAATCAATAAAATAATTAGATGATTATAGAAAATAATCTGTAGTCTCAGACAAAGGAAAAGAAATACTGGGCCCTCACAGTAAAGTACCTCCTGAGGAATGTTATTCTTAATGTTATGTTTCTTTTATTCATCTTAGATGCTTGCTATCTGGTCAACTGTAACAAAGTGTCATCAACTGTGTAGCCACTAACCAATGGAGGGCTGGGGAGATAGCTTGGCATGCTAAGTGCCTGCCTGGCAAGGCAAAGGTTTAATCCTGGGTACTGTGTGCTGTGCCTGTCTCCGGAACCCCAGGTGCTCCCAACCAGTCTTGAAACCAGTTGTAGTGGCACATGCTTGTAATCCCAGCACTGGGGAGGCTGAGACAGGAAGATCACTATGAATCTGAGCTGCATAGTAGACCATATACAAAATAAATACTTAAATAAATAAACAAAGAAACAAACAATAGAAATTTACTTTTCATATGTCTGGAGGCTTGCCAGATGGCAGAGAATTTAGGATGAGGTCCATGGACGGGGGCCTTCTAGTTGGGGACTAAAGCTGTATTGGGCCAGTAATCACATTCATAAGAAATACATTTTCATCATTTAATCACGATCACAATTTTCTCCCTCCTAATATCACTAATCTGATTACTAGGCATGAATTTCTGGAGGGATACAATAGCAAGACATGGAATAACGAATTTCTGATAGTTATTCATAGAATTACACAAAATTGAGCTTAGTATTGCCTTGAAAACTGAAAGTTACCATCTCTTTCGTACACTTAAATCCACAGTAAAAATGGAATGCTACTTATATGACACTGACACTACTGGACTACAAATAATGACAAAAATACCTGAACTGAGCTAAGTGGTCTAGTCTTACATTTTTTAGGAACAATCCTATTGCATTTAGTTTGACAAATTTAGCCACAAGATCTACATAGTTTTATCTTTGTGATTGAGTTGCTTCACTTATAATTTTTGTGCTTTTGATCTTAGTCTGTGATCCACTGATTTCTTATAAGTTTACTCTGAAATGTTATAAACATTTGCTAAAATCTGTGGAAAAAAATCAATGAAAGAAAAGCTTCTATAAACCTATAATACTTTTGATTAAATGTAAGAAATACAAGTGACTGATTTTTAAGATGTCCCACTCATTAACTGTACCAAATTTAAATTTCCAATTCTACAGGCTTTCCAAAAGTTCATTTTGAATCAACCTGACATTGTTAATGACCCAGTTCCTGCTGTACTGTGGCACTGAGAGATAAAGGATCCTCTAAAATTATGAATCTCAGAACTTAGAGGCATGATATATCTATGTGATGGCACTATTTAATAATAACTAGGGGGGTGGGGAGATAGCTCAGTGGAATAAGTGCTTGACTGGCAAGCGCAAGGTCCTGAGTTCATACCCTGGTACCACCAAAAAAAAAAAAAAAAAAAAAAAAAAACCCTAAATTTTTGTTTGGGTTTGGTCGAGGTGGCAGGCTTTCTCCTATTAAGGCTTCTATAGGGAGACTTACTACAAAAGACTACTGCCATGAGAAGACTTAGAGTTTGTTAAACTTGAATTGTTCCAGTGCTCACAAAATAGGTCTTGTGCAACAATTGATATGTTGCTTCCAATCCATTTTCAGTGAGTATTCCTTTTTTTGCTGCTTCTTTTCTCCTAGGTATGAGACCTCTGAGTAGTCTGGATCCTTCAGCAATGGAACACTTAATATGACTATTTCAAAATTAACGTGAAGGCAAAAATTCCCTATAAATAGCGAATAAATTAATAAATGTAAAAAGTAAAATCACAAGTGGAATTGTGAACTAATAACATTAATGAGCAATAAAGCCAAGGTGAATTAACTTAGAGGTATTAAAAAGAATTCAGATGCAAACAGCATAGGCATATTGAGTAAAGAAAAATTAATACAAGAAAATTAAATATTACTTAAAGCATTATGCTAAATATTTTCAAGAGAAAGGTATTTGTATATCTTGCAATGTGATATAAATCAACTGACCCAAGAACTTCTTTTCTACTATCAAACTAAGAGAAGTGGGAGTTAGCAGTGAGCCTTAACTAATTTTACTAAAATATATTTGAGTGTGACGGAGAACTTTTTAGAATTCTTTTGGCTAGTTCATTGTAGATATTTTATTTTGTAGTGCATTTGCACATTCATATTTAATTACCTTATAATAATTTTATAATCCCACAGACTACATATGTTAAGGTGAAGACATGCTATTTAGTGAGTAATGTTGCAGTATACAATTCTATTTAGATAGACTTTTCTTTTTATGGAATTATTAGGATGTAAGTCCTTCAAATAAGGATTTCCATGCAAGTCTTCACTAAAGTAATTAGTAACAGGAAAATCAAGATCCTTTGAAAAGACAGATAGAGAAAGACTACTTTCCTTGCCTTGTCCATCTTTTAATCTTGGTGTTTATTTGAATCTGAATTGTACCCTCCCTAAAGTTGTGTGGTGAATCTTTTAACCCTCACTTTGATGGTTTTCGGAGATGAGGCTTTTATAAGAATTTCATTTAGATGAAGGCATTAGGGTGGGGCTTTATGACAATGTTAGTGACTTTATAGGAGGAGGAAGACAAAAATGAGAAGGAAGCTATCTGAAAGCCAAGAAGAGAGTCTTTCCTAGAATCTAATTCTGTGCCATCCTGACCATAGACCTCCATCCTCTTTGGGAAACAAACACAACTGGCTATTATTATTATTATTATTATTATCAATTATCTTCCACATTGACATTTGTTACATAACATTTGTAGGAAAACAAGTAACAAGTTCGAAAATGAATTCATATCAATAATTTCATTTTGGTTCTTTAGGTGATTTAGAATAAAATTCATGTCAATCAAAGTGATAACACTACAGATCATGCTATCTTTACTATTGTATGCAAATTTTAACTGAAAAATCCACCATTACCTTTCAAGTCTATGGAATTGTTTTACTGCAGCTTCAGCTAAGGCAGCTCTTTTCATGCACTTACATTTAATGTCGTTTTGTGTGTGGGAAGAATTTCCAATGAGTCTCAGAAGTCAGAGACATGACAAAGCATACTGGCATGCTTCAAGTATGGCTTATGTGGGACTACTCAGAATTTGCTAATTTACATAATTTATGCTTAAAAGCTAATAGAAGTCAGTTAAATTGAACTTGACCAAGCAATGACTTTGAGCTTTTCTCTCAAAACCTACTTATCATAGGGTCAGCCTGGTAGCTCAGCGGACTAAAGCACTTGCTTATGCAGAGCAGAGGGTGGGATTTGAGCATGCTATGCTGGGCCTGCCTACGAGGCACACTGAGATAGCAATGGAGAATGGGTATGTTTGCACATGCTTGTAATTCCAGTATTTGGGAGGCTGAAAACAGGAGGATTACTACAAGTCTGATGCACTTACAGAGACTCTGTAGACCCTGTAGACCTTGCAGAGCCTGTCCTTAGTACAAGAAGAAAAAATAAAGTAACTTATCTATGTTGTAACCCAAAAATGAGGGAGGCTCGAAAAGGAAAAAGAAGTGTTTAATTTTATCTGGTACCCAGCGGCAGATACCCCAACATATGCAAGGTTTGTGCCAGGGGTTTTTAAGCTTGAAAACCGCAAAGGGTGGGGGAAACTTGGGGAAGGTGTCATTCCCTATCTGTACAGGCAGTTTGTCATTTCCTTATCTGGACAGGCATTTTAGGGGTCTCTACAAAACTTATTTGGGCCTGGGTGTAGTTCTTGCTTTTTGGAATCTAGAGAGACATCTGGTGACAGTTAAGCACATTTTGTTAAACTTGGGGGAGCATTTCTTATCTGTTTAAGCAGTTACAGTTTTGCAGTTAAAACAACTAGGTGAAGCTTACAAAGAGGAAAATATATCACAAAATGGAGTTCATATAAGTTTTACAAAATGAAGCTGGTTAAGTCAGCTTACAACAGGGGTCATTATGACAGCAGAAATTTTCAGCAGTTTGACCTAATATGAGGACGGCACTTACAGAACAGGATGGCGGCACTTGGGTTAGGCTAAAACAATCTATTTTAAAAAGTTATAATTATATAACCATACCATATGGTTTTATTTGTTCAATTAATCCATGAGGCATTTAGATTTGATTGGTTTGCATAACTACATTATTTGGGGAGAACTGAGATTTTATTAATATTAAATAACATGTCCATGAACACAGTCAGTGATGTGTATTCCTGGCATTGTGTTTACCACAACCGCATAGGTACACTTGGCATTCATTAGGAAATAAATACACTTTTTGATTTGCTTCTGTTTTTATTCTTCTTTAACGTTTACTCAGGCCATTTTATTCTGTTAAGATATTCATTGCTTTTGAAAAGATGGCATAAAATTAAAGCAAAATACATTATACAATTTTTGCAAACAAACATTACTACATTTTCTGACACTTTGTACTACACTGATGTAGAGAGAAACAAACTAGTATTTTCTGGTGAGTCTTATATTTGACAGTATAGCTGATTCTATTCTAAAATGTTGCCAGTTCTGTAGATAGCAAATTATATTGGATTTTCTTCCCATCCAATCTTACTTCTCTTTTCCTTTGCTGAGAGATTTCATGATTTTTGACTACTTTTGCAACATTTTCATACCCAGGCTTTTTTCCTCCTGATTTCTTTCTTTGATTAGATTTTATAACTCTTGATAATTGGTTATTCCATCTCCACAAATTCTGTATTTTCACAGTTTCCATACTACATCTATCTTTGCATTCCTGATTAAATTTTTGTTGACCTTTCTCAGAGTTATAATTACCAATATATAAATGGATTTAATTATATAACAGATTTATAATTACAATTACAGCACATCTTAACCAGTTATACACACCATGTTGATTTTCATGTGTGAAATGAATTTTTAATGTTTTATCTCATACATTACTATATGAGGGTTTTAAAAGCTAACATTTTAATTCATGTTAAAAACTAAAATAAGCAGTTTATCTCATTCCATTTTACAATATGAATCAATAACAGAGACTTTTGATTCTTGAAATTTTTCAGGACTTCATTAGAGATAATTGAAAGCCACAATAAGAAAATTTAATTTAAGACCGGCCAGAGACAGCGCGGCCGACTCCGCCATCCTGCTCCATCCCGCCTGCTCCCACGCAGCCCCAGAGACTGGCCAGGGACAGCGCGGCCGACTCCGCCATCCTGCTCCATCCCGCCCGCGCCCGCCCAGCCCCTGAGACTGGCCAGACACAGCGCAGCTGACTCCGCCATCCTCCTCCATCCTGCCCACACCCGCCCAGCCAGAGACCAGCATGAGACAGTGGCTGACTCCAGCGGCCTCCTGGTTCCCGTGCCAAGCTTGCCCAGCGAGAGCGAATTTACAGGACTCACCAGGCTTCCCAGATCAGTGAGAGTGTGGTGGGTCTGAGGGAGAGCCTTTGGCTTCTTCCCACACGCGCTGCGGATCCCTGTCCCCAACCCCTCCAAGCCAGTGACTGGCCTGAAATCTCAGGACCCACTCACCAACACCTTCCCGGATCCCCTGACCTAAAGCCCACTGATTGAGTGGGAATTTCCCCGACTCTCTGGGCATCAAAGGTCAGTGAGTGTAGAACCTCAGGCCCGTCGTGCCTGAGATACATTTCCCAGGGATTAAGCTGCCTGTCACCTCCTGTGGCCCAGTGACAGCTCCAGGCACACTGTGCCAGAGAAACATTTCCAGGTGATTACTGGTCCCACCCCACAGCCCCAGACCCAGTGCAGGTTGGCCTGGAGTGAGAATTCCAAGCCTGCCACACCGGAGGGACATTTCTCAGCAATCCATGGTCCCATGCTACAGACCGAAACCCAGAACAGCCTGGCCTCTGAGTGAGGGCTCCAGGCCCACTGCACCAGAGGGACCTTTCCCAGCCTTCTTGGGTTAAGGCCTGTAGACTCAGACCCAGAAAAAGCTGGCTGGCTCAGTACAGCCTACTCAGTGAATAAGATCATCCACTATCCTTTTGTGAGCCCAGAAAACCCACCAAAGCCCAGGCCCACCCACCTGGGGAACGCCCTGCCTGACACAGGAGGGCTGACCCCGGGAACCAACATAGTGGAACCAAAGGAGCTGCAGCAAAAAAGGAACTGAACACAACAGCTAGACGCAGGATAGGCATACCTGGAAAATCTCAAACTTAATAGACTGGCACTCGAATCTCATAACAAGCTAAGGTAATAGCTGCACCAAAGCTCTACACCAAAGGTCAAAGATCAGTGCTATACAAAATGACAAAGAGAAGGGGAAAAATGCAATCCCAGACCTTGAGTCCATCAGGAAGGGCAGAGGACATTAGCTCAGCTGCAACGAATAAAGTAACAGATACAGCAGCAAAGGAAAAACAGCAGAAAGCTATAGAGGAAATAAAACGAGAAGTAATTCCCCAATTTAAAAAAGAAATATTTGAATACATAGAATCTGAAATAAAGAATGAATTCCAGAAACATTGGGTGGAAAAACGATGCTCACCCAGAACAAGTGCAGAGAGCACTATTCCAACTGATATATATGAATTAACAGCATCTGAAGCAAAGAAACA